>PVLD010001970.1:0-181012 GCA_004027595.1 Dinomys branickii
AGAGGATTAATGGTCTGACCAATTTTGCATGTCTGTATATGGGTTCATATATTTACACTTCGAAGATATCAATGGATAAAGCAATAACCACTGTTGAGACCATGTCACCTTGTCTATAGATCAGTTGTGATTGTACTATTTTTTATGCTAATTGGTGTCTGTTTGTTAATATGTTTTTGTACTTTTATTTTTTTTAAAATAATAATAAAAAAGAAAGATTAAGTATTCTTTAACCTATATGTTATGAAGCTAGCATAATCTTAGTATCAAACTACATTGCTAAAATTATAAAAGTAGACCACTGTCACTTACAAATACAGATAGAAGTTTAGATCTTACTTTATTTAAGAGGAACACAACTAGATAAAGGCATGATAATTTTTATGGTCCAAAGTATACTTTAAATATTAGTTCCTGACAAAGTGCCTGTTTAAACTTTCTACCCTGAAATTTAGAAAATAATTCCCCACCCTACTTGCATCTCTTCTCCCAATACCTTCAACTCACTATGACCAACATTAAATTTATCTTTTGACCTTTCATCTTGTATAGACTCCACCCTGTACTTGATACCTGTGAGCTAATGCTTTTCTCTCCTCCCTACCTAAAACCCTATTCCTTTAGCATCACTGGTCTCAACTGGCTAGTAGTAGGAACGCTAATAGAAATTAAATCACTTAGGGGTGTGAATGAAAGTACCTCCAAGGCTTATGTACTAGCATAATAGCCAAATGCTGGTCTAAGGGTGAGATCTGGAATACTCCCACATCCCTTTCTCTTCTAACCACAGGTTCTTCAAATGCAATTCACAGCTAGATTTTTCTCAGCTCCCAGGAACCCAAGACAAAAGCAGTAATACACATGAAGCAACTAAATCAAATCTTCCAAACCCAGTGCTCTGCTACCTAGACAAAACATGGCATGACATTTTAGCCTACAAAGTCCTGTTCCTATTTTGATATGCATTTGTTATATGATTGTAATTTGAAAAAAGCATAACTTGAAAGGGTTACACAACAACCATTGTTAATTTCCTACCACTTTGTCTGTAACTGTATTGTTTGTATTGTTCTTATGCTATTTTATAAATGGATATTTGTTTGTTAATATGTTTTCTTCCTTTATTATTAAAATTTTTTTTAAAAAGGGCTACCGTATTTTAGAAAAATAATCATATCCAAGGTTTTAAAATCTCACACACCAGAGTTCCAGCTCTGCTATAGCAGTACAACCCCAATATAGCACTTGGTACAAACCCACTATTGTCTCTGTCCCCCTTCCTAAACTAACAGCTCTGTCATGGCCAGATGTGGTGTACACCGAAGCAGAGGTGCAGACTAAGCCTTCAACAGAAACCCAATCTCCCTCATGAAAAGAACCCACAAAAACATGCCCTGTAGAGTAGACAGAAAACCAGAAAGGAGAAAGCTAGGGAAGGGGACCCCAGCTCTCTGAACGAACCACACTAGTGTCAGGTGACACCTGAGCTGTGGGAATGCAGGACAGACCTAAATAGCACAGCACTGCGCTCAAAAGGTGAACTGAGAATGGACAGACAGTGGAGAGAACCGAAACACACCGACGGCCTTCCACTGAGGGTTACAGCAGCACACAGGACCCCCAAGAAACCATGATGTCCAGAATGTGATCCAAGATTACTTGAGCTACAGGAAGGTAGGAAAATGTACCCCCCAAGCAACCAATGCATGCTGACTCCCAAGGTAAGGAAAACTTTGACATTATGTTACAAAAACTTTTTTTTTTTTTGCGGTACTGGGGATTGAACTCAGGACCCTGCGCTTGCTAGGCAAGTGCTTATTCCACTGAGCTATATCCCCAGCCCCTACAAAAACTTTAGAGTTATTATTATCCCTATATTTCATGAGGTAAAGATAAACACCAATGAAACGAAAGATGCAAGTTTCCAACAGAAACAAAAAAACTAGTTTCAAAAGAATCGAATTGAAATTTTAGAGAAAAATTTAGTAATGAAAATCAGAAATGGTAAACTTGGATAAATATAAAATTATTTTTCCAATTAAGATCTTTAATATATGTAAATTATTGAAAACAAGTATTGTAACATTGCCTAGTGGGGCTTTCAATTGAGTAAAACGCATATGGCAACCATAACAAAAGGCCTGCAGGGGAAAACTAGTTGCGAGCCCTACACAGCGCACCGTACTTGAAGCGATACAGTACCAATTCCTGGTAGACTATGAAAGGTGAGGTACGTATAGTTAATCCTTGGACCAGCTATTTAGAAACAAAATACAAAACCCTACCAGCAGAAGTCAATACAGAAATGAGAAGCAGAATGCTAAAAATCCACCAACATCAGGACAGAGAAAAATGGGGGAAGCGCAAGTAAAACCAACCCTAATGATACACATTTGATTTTTTTGTTGTTGTTTTTGTCTTTGAGACAGGGTCTCACTGCGTAGTTCAGGGTGGCCTTGAGCTCACTTTGTAGCCCAGGCTGGTCTGGAACTCACAACCATCCTCCTGCCTCAGCCTCCAGGGTGCTGGAATTACAGGCGTGCACCACTCCGCCCAACTTGCACATCTGATTCTAACAACAAATAATCACATTAAATGTTTATCTAACACTACAGAAGAAAAGCAAACTAAAAGTAGAAAGATGGGAATAAAAATATGAGAAGATGTAAAAGAAATAGACAATAGGGAAAATTAGGCTGAAGTCTGATTCTTTGAGGAAAAATATTGACAAACCTCTAGTGAGTGGGGGTAAGTCATATCAGCAATAAAACAAAGGTTATCTCCTTAATCCTACAAACACTTAACATAGATTCTAAAAACAACTTTATGCTAAATTTGATGACACAAACAAATTTCTTAGAAATAAAAGCTTACTAAAATCAATACCAGGAGAAACAATATCTGAATCCTATTATATTTATTAAAGACACTGATCTTCTAATTCAAAACCTTTCTAGAGCCTGGTATGGTGGTGGATGCCCATAACCACAGCACTCTGCAAGGCTGAAGCAGGACGATCTCAAGTTCAAGTCCAGCTTGAGCAACAAAGGATTACCCTGATGAATGAATGAATGAACGCTGGAAATGGAGCTCAGTGCTAAGGTTTTGGGTTTAATCCCCTAAGAGAGGGAAGGAAGGTTCAGAGAAAGCTGCAGTTTCAGATAGTGTCAATGGTGAATTCTATCCAACATCAAGGAAGAAGGAACAGAAATGATGTAAACTTTTTCAAACAAAAGTGGGATCTCGAACGTGCCCAACTCTTTTTGTTTTTAAAGAGGTCGGCATAACTCCCATTGAGCTACATTACCCTTTTATTCTGACATCCAATCTCACTACACTGCTGTGTTGCCCTGGCTGGGCTCACACTTGTGGCAACCCTCCTGCCTTAGCTTCCTAAGTGCCCTCACTCCCAGCCTCAAGAACAGTTTATAAAGGAAAGTAAGCGTTAAATTGGGTTTCATCAAAGTAAAAAGGAGGAAAAAAGTTCTTTAAAAGGTATTAAGAAAAAAAAAAAGTAAGTCACAGAGTGAGAGGAAACATTTGCAACACAGACCTCAGCCCAAGTATGAGAAGACTTTAAATGAGCTTAAGGCCAGCCGTGTACCCAGAAGATATTGAGAACTCTTACAACTTAAAAACAAGGAAACTCAGTAGGCAAGTAACTTACACCAAAGCAACCTGTACAGTGGGTAAATACAGGAAACGATGTGCAGCACCATTAACCACCATGGAAAAGCAAAATAAAACTACAAAAGTGCCACTCTGCTTCCCAGCATGACTAACATGAAAAACACCGACCGTTCCCAGTGCTGGCAAGGATTAGAGCAGATGAGCGCCCATATACTGCCGTCGGGATGTGAAAGTGTACTGCAATTTTGAAAATTGTTTGTTTGTTTTTTAAAAACCATACAACTAGACACTTGGTCCCCAGGAGAGTTGATGGAAACTTGCAAAGCTGGAGCCTAGGGGAAGGTAATCAGGCAAGGAGAGCACCACCCTTGGGAGGGGCTGAGATACTTTTCACAGGACCCAGGTAGTCCCTTAGAGGATGGGTTGTTATAACCCACGTCTGACTGTCTCTTGCTTCTTTTTATTCCCCTCTTTTCAGTTTTTTGAGACAGGGTCTTACTATACACTTTAAACTGGTCTTAAACTCACTATGTAGGCCAGGCTGGGCTTGAATTTGTGGCAATCCTCCTGCCTCAGCCTCCCAAGTGCTGGGACTGCATGTATGAATCACATCCCATTGGTGTCTCTTGCTCTCTGTACTGCCAACGTGATGCCACACACCACGAGCCTCTCATGAAGGCCAAACACACACTAGTGTCACACTCCTGAACCTCCGGAATGGTGAGCTAAATAAACCTATTTTTCTTAAAGTTCTATATCTAACATTCTATCCAGCCATTAATTTCTAGGTGTTTAGCTAAAAGAAAAAAGAATTTATGTATTTCTGCACAAAGACTCACATCAAGCTTCATTTTTAAGCCAAAACTGAAACTCAAATGGCATTTGCAATTGTCCAAATGTCAAAGCAACTGACAAATGGGTAAACTGTGAACCATCCATACAATGAAATGCTACTTAGCAATAAAAGCTGTTACAGTATAAAATAAAATGCGTGAATTTTTTTGAAGGCCAAAAATATATATGTTCTGTAACTTCATTTTCATAAAATTTATAAAAATACAAACTAACCGACAGTGACAGAAAACCAATCAACCACTTGGAGACAGGAGTAAAGAGGAACCAAGACCCTGCAGAAGCATCAGAAGGAAGGGCTTTTTCTCTCAGGACTGGTGAGGGTTTCACAGGTACATATTTATCGTAAAACTGACCTAAGGGCACACGTCAAGTCACCTATTCCATAGCAGTATTCTCGTCAACGAAGGGCTGCATATATAACAGGGTCCCACAGTAATGGAGCACCAACGTTCCTGTCACCTCGCACGCGCGTGGCCTTACACACCACTGTGCAAGCATTGTTCAGCAGCCTGTGGGGAGGCTGTGTGAAGGGCACACACAGAGTGTGGCACACGCAATCAGGTATAGTATGTAGCACTTGAAAATAAGCCACCGCTTTACTGGTTTATGTCTTTACAGTACTACAACTTTTATCACTACTTTAGAGTGTACTTTTTTTATTTATTAAAAAAAATTTAATGTAAAACAGTATGTTGTTGGTTCAGTCAGAGGGGATTTGCCCAGTACAAATAAGCCCTTAGACTGGATCACCAACACTGGCAAAACAAACACACAAAAGACACAGTGTGCTACTTTCTGCAGGCAGCGGCTTCATGTATCTTGTGTTCAACCTCTTCATTACGTCATCTTACCTTGTGTCTGATTTCATCTTATCATGGCCCTAGGACCAAGAAGCTGATACATATAAATATAAATATAAATATAAATCCCACCTGTGACACACACACAGGCCATGTACAGCTGTGTGGAAGGCTGCACTACCGAGTTTTGCTTAAGTACACTCAATGATAACAGTGCAAGGACAAAATTGCCTGTCAAGGAACACATGACTGTACTTCAATGATACCTCGATAAAGTTGAAAAATGCTGAGCGTGGTGGAACATGCTTGTAATCCCAGCACTCAGGACGCTGAGGCAGGAATAGCCATGAGCCTGAGGCCAGCCTGGGCTACACAGTGAGTTCAAGACCAGCCTGAATTACATAGCGAGACTCTGCCTCAAAAAATTCCAAAATAAATAAAATAAAGTTGAAAATATGTCACAAAGCATGAAGTATTGAGAATAAAAGTCAAGAGCTCTGCAATGCCGTCCATTTGATACAAATTAGAATATCTGCACTGGGAGAATTTGCATTCCTGCTCCAAGAGAAGTAAAAATCCTAAATAATATCAACAAAGACTTTATCCTTTAAAAATATATCAACTTGAATTTCAACTTAAAAATTTAACTGAAAGCATAGAAAAATGACAGACAATAAGGCTCCTGAACAAAAATTAAGCAGCAGAAGCAGGGGACCACAGGTGGTAAACGGGAACTGTCAATGACATCATTTATTTAGTGAGCCCGACAGAAAGTTTCTTTCTTTAAAAGTTTTCTTGTTTTTTGGTTTTCTTTTCATTTTTGTTTGTAGAAGTGGGGTAAGGTAGGGTGGAGTCTATGTTTTAAGTCAAAATGCTGGAAAATATAATTATTCACCCTAAGTTCAACATAGTGATTTTTTAAATGAATGCCCTTTGCTGAAAATACTAAGACCAGTGATTTTCCACGTCTTTATGGCCAAGTAACAAATGCATGAAACAGCAATATACTGATTTAAAATTTCATATAAGTGGAGAAAATGTCTGAAAAGTATAGAATACCAAAGTGTCAACAATGTCACCAATAAAAAAACTTGTCCTTTGCCAAAAACAAATTCTACATGTTTCCTACTTCAAAATATTCTTATGCATACAAACAAAATTTGAGTGTCATAGAAAAGACAGTATTTCACATCAGCATTTGATGTGTGCCATGCTGACGACGGCACCAGCATTGAGCCTTCCACGGAGCAATATTCTCTGCCCTTCATTTATTTACTTATTTGCTTATTTGTATTTTGAGACATTCACTAATTCACTAAATTGCCCAGGACGGGCGGAATATTTCGCTCCTCCCACCTCAGTCTCCCAGAGTGCTGGGATTACTGGCATGTGTCACCAGAACCCACTAAGCATCTTTTTAAGACAAGGTCTTTGTGGTAGCCCAGGCTAACCTCAAACTCACGATCCTCAGGCCTCAGCCTCCCATGCACTTACAGTAAGGGGTGCACCACCTTGCCCTGGCTCTTATTAAAGCATTTCAAGGTAATCTTAAAAGCTGATTTTTAGCTCCTTATTTCATTCAAACAATGTAAGTCCCACTCCCAGAATCAAAGACAACACAACTGTTTATATTATGCCAAATAATTAAGTCCATTCTGTGAAAATTTTCTAGCAAAATCCTTGCTAATTGAGTATATAATTCAAAAGGAATGGAAAATACAATCCAAAAATGCATAATCATTGAATAATAAAAAAAACTTCAATGCTTACTAGTACACCTTTTCTCTATTAACAACACAATTGGCTAAGTAATATTTCTGTTCCATCTTACAGATAATGGAACTAAGGTGCAGCTAAAGTATGCTTTAGATGCTGCATGACAGCATCAGTCCAGATTACAACCTCCTGTTTTAAACAGTTAAGAAGAACACCCAATACTTGAAAAGTAGTTAAGCCTGATAAATCAACCAGGTGGAGCTGGGGGGTAATGGGCAAGATGCTTGTCCCAAGCGATAAAGACTCTAGAAAATAAAAAGGAGGGAAAAGCAGAAGTTGGAAAAAAAAAGTTATAGTATCACAACAAACTACAGTAAAAACTGAATGAGGGAAAAAGATTAATACTGACATGTAAGTTCAAAGAGCATTTGTTTCATACTCAAAATAGGGAAACTTTCTGAAATGCAAGCATCTATCAAACAGAAGAAGTCACTTTATGCCTCTCTCCCCCGGCCCCCAGGACTGGCGCTCAAACCGAGGGCCTCCATGCCACTGCCAGGCAAACAATTCCTCCACTGAGGGGCATCCTCAGTCCTTTTTCCTTTTATAATTTGCCCAGGCTGAGCACATGTTTATAGTAATCCTCCAACCTCAGCCTCCTGAGTAGCTAGAATTACAATGTACCTATGCCACAATGCCCAACTGGAAGTCACCTATTAAAAAAAAAAAAAAAACAATCTAACAGAAAACCTAGAGCAGGTTTTTTAAAAAGCCAAAGCACAAATTTTGTTACAGGACAGGGTTCCTGCACCTTCAGGTATGCCACCTGGCTGAAAAGAAGCAGAAACATACCTAAGGTAAAGCAAGGAACGCACTGCACACTCCGGGAGTCCGGCCCTCCCACCCAGAAGCAAGGAGGGCTGCGACAGAAGGTCAGCCCTGGGCAAAGGCTCCGCTCCGCGCTGAGGGAGGGTCCAGTTTCTCTCTAAGCAGAGAAAACACAAAGAGAAGGGAATCACCAAGTGGGCAAGTACACACTGTCCCTTTTATTCCTCACTACTCTTGAAGCATTTTCCGTTTGCAACAGTGCTTATATATCACAGAGAAAGGCACAGGTGAGCATTGCAGTGAGTTTAGGAAAGGGAGGGAACAGAAGGGGGAAAGTCCGTTGTTTTACTACCCACAGAGAACCCCCTTAACAGCTTGTATTTGTACTTCCTTCTAGCCTTTTCCCTACAAACACACAACTGTTTCTTTTGCATACATTTCACAGTAATACTTGCTTTTGGCAAATTATTAAAACTTCATAAACACATTGCTGGACTTCGTATCTTTAGTGAGGCAAATGCTTCCATATTTACGTACAAAAAAAGACAGAAAAGCACACTCAATACTGAGCAATGAGGAAATGGTCAGGACTTTTAAATCAAAGGCAGATTACACTGAAGAAGTCTCTAATCTTTGCTCATTTCAGCGTCAGAAAGGGGAGCTAATTACAGAAAGTGAAAAGAATAAATACTAACCTGTAATTTTGGTGTTTACATTAAAATCCCAAACATTTATGTACTTAAAGCAGAAGACCTCTATATGCATACTTAGAAAATAAAATGACCATCCTGAAAATACTATGGATTAAAATGTCATTTTATGCCACAAAAGCATTGTGAACATGATTGGTATTTAATTTCCAGTGTTTTGCTTGCATAAATACAGGGATTATGAGACAATATGAAATAATGTAAAAAGCCAAATAAAGAACAAACATGTAATTAAGGATTTTAGTTTCTAGCATATAAATACTAAATTTAGCTATTAACAAAGGCAAAATTTAATCTATGTTTCTAAAGTCTAAATTACTATAATTAAAATTTTCTAACTATATTAAATTAAATTATAATTGTTCTTTAAAAATAAGTTATCATGGTAGACTTCCTAAAATGTATCAAATTTTTTTAATTAAGAGGAAAAGGCATACTAAAAAGACATATGCAAGATAAAATTTGATAATTCAAACATATACTTACAGAAAAAGCAATCTTCAAAAAGTTTATATTTAAATAATTATTTCTAATATAACAAAAGAGCTGACTTGGGCTTAATGATGCAAGGACTAATAGAAGATTATGAACATACACTTTTCACCTAATTACCGGTCATTCCTTCACAGAAACCTCATAATCCTCTTATATAAATAAGAAACCATCTGCAACTACCATCAACAATTAAAACTTAAAAGACAGGGACCAGCAGAAGCCCAAGCTGTTCAATGTAAGGGTGCCACTGATCTATGCTGCTGGACTCACAACCAAAGAACAGTTTAGGAACTACCTACTGTTGGTAGAGAAGGTATTTTTTACATAATGGAACATGTGTAAATCGATTAGGCTTATATTCTCCCCTGCTCTCCTCAAATTTACAGTAGTGCAACAGCTCGAGACTGTGGACTACTAAACATGTCACCTCAAAGAAAGGCAAGTGCTAGAAGGTATCAGAAGCAGAAAGGGAACAGGCACCAGGAACCCCTTCTTTCTCATATTTAAAGTACAATTCACTTGAGGCAGGCATTTTAATGACCCTATTGTCTAAACCCAGTCCGCATATTCAGATGCATTCCTTTAAAATCGATTTTCAAGGTACTTGGGTAATAAACTTAATTCATCACTTACAAACAAATATGGAAGTTTTTTTTTGTTGTTTTTTTTTTCCACTGAGCTATATCCCCAGCCCCGGAAGTTTTGTTTTTAAAGTTGTTCAAAAAGCTTTAAAGGGCCTATAGAACAGTAAGGTACAGAATAGAAAAGTAAAACTCAGAAATTTTGTATCAATGAAAAATAGAGGGCAAAGAAAAAAAAGTCCAAATGTGAGAGAAAATGAAAATATGCATATTTAAAGATCCTAAAGGACTGAAAAATATTCTCAGCAATAAAAAAATCTGTATGTTCTAGCCATATCCTATTACCTGATATTGGAGAGTTGTGAGGATTTGTTTTGGGATATTATTCTGCTTATATCTAAAAAATAAATTTTAAAAATTAAATTAAAATATATTTTTAGAATAAACTTTTTTTAAAAATCACACACAGAAAATTTCACCTCTATGTATTTTCCTTTCAGATGCTTTGCAATTCTACAAATTCAAAACCAGAAAACCTTAAAGAAAAATCCAAGAAAATAATTTCCTTCTTTAACAAAAAAAGTCTGCAGTGAATGGAAACAACTAGATGAGCCTATAGCTCTATTCTGTAAGTGAGGCGTGCACCAAATTCCTCTCTTATGACGGCTGTTTGAGTAGGAGATGAACAGAAGGCAGAGAGTTGCCCTGTAAGATTACACAAAAAGGCAGGAGGTACACAAAGCTCCAGATAACAAATGCACAAAGGAGCTGACAAATCCCAAACACACAGCCACCCTCATCGATGCCTATTGTCATGTCTAAGTCGTAAGCCCCAAACCTGGCTTCTGCATGTGCCGCTATTTGAAGCACAGCAAGACCTCAAAGGAATATGCAGCTCAGTCACAAGATTTTCAAACTGCATGAGGGTTAAATAGCCTGATATAAAAAGGGGGGATGAGAAAGGCAGGGAGGGGGTGGGGAGTGAGAGGGGAGGGGGAATCGCGCTGCTAAAGATGAACAAGTTCAGAGATATGGGAACCAAGATGGAGACTCAAGAATAACCAATGTCTCGCAATCTCTGTCAGGCCAGCTGTCAGAATATCACTTGGCAACACTTAACTAGCGGTGTTAGACGATCTGTCCCTTTTCTTCTGCTTACTTCCCACAAGAGACATGCCAGTGTGTCTGGCCTGGAGAGCTCTGACAAGCACATTTTAACTTCAATTCCTTTAGGTCATCCATACTTCGTATTTGCCAGGGGACAGAACTGATTAGAAAACAATAAACTGAAACAATGCCAAGGTAAAAACTGAGGAACAGCAATGAGAGAGGAATTCCTGTTTAAGAAAGAAATGGACATTAATAGCCCCATCTTTGAATGCTCATTTCATTTGGACTACCCACTATTATAAAGTAACATTTAGAAAGTCATTTTCCTATTATATGTAATCAGGCTGTCAGACAGGTGTGGTCGCTCTTACCTATAACCCAGATACTCAGGACCCTGAGGCAGGAGGATGCCAAGTTCCAGGCCAGTTTAGGCAACTTAGCATTAAAAAAAAAACAAAAAAAAAAAAACTGCAAAGCACTATAGCTTCAGGAAAACTATTCGTAAAGTGCCAATAAAGTAAGTGAAGGACTTTATTTCTTTTGAATGGTCCATTTTAAAGGGGCTCATTAGGAAAAAAGGATTTTGTCAAGGTAATAAAAGCTGGAAATTAATTCCTGGAAAAATCATGTAATTCAAAACCAAATATCAAATGATTTTAAGAAACACTCAGCAGGAAACAAGCACCTCAGATTAAACATATTATAAATATAAATATTATAGAATAATTTCAAGATTATCAGCCAAATTACTAGCGCTCATATAAATGTAACCTATTTTCAACTTTCCACTGCCTCTCATACAGAAATTTTGTAAGTGGCAACGTCATGAGCTAGGTGAAGAGAACAAAATGCTGTTATTTATATAATATGGATATATCCAGTCACTAAAGTTTAATGCTACATTAAACTTCCATGCTGTAACATTCAAACTGATAGCACACTTGGTCTTAAATCAACAGTGCACTGATTAAGTACTCTGACCTTTATCTCTAGTAACTTGTGGAACTCTAAATACAGCCAGCAGCGGAGGCTGCAATTATCAGTTCAGCTGCAGCAACAGTGGTCAAGACTGGACAGAAGAAAGGTTGAGAGAGACTTCAGCTCACAGCAATTGTACCAAGTAACACAGTAACACTGAAAAGAACAAGCAAATAAAAATACCTTCTGCCAGATTCTTAAGCCTGTTTCAATAAAATAGTACAGCAAGCGGATGAATTAAATATGGGCTGACGGCACAGTAAAAGAAGAAATGAAATGTATGGACTACAGAAAAAAATGAAGTAATTCTAAAATGCACTACCACTGAATATATTCATCAAAATTGAACTGGCGATGCTTAAGTCTCGACAATCAGAGCACAGCCGCGAGCTTGGGGAACATCTGACAGCGCTGACATCAGCACAGATACAGCGCCACAGTGGAGAACAGTGACGATGAGACTCTCCTATCGGACACACCCAACTCCCACCGCCAGGTAGAAATCGAGCACATCTCTACTGAGTTCTTCGCTTGCTCTAACAGTGTTTGCAGAGGACTGTTAAGCATCTATCTGATCAGGAGACATAGGAAATCTGCATAGACACAGTCTGGGTAGCACATAGATGGGCGCCTCCGGCTAGAGCTGCAGAGTATTTACCAGAGTGTGATGACTGGGTGAAGCCCAAGAAAACAAAACCTCATAGCAACCAACACCAATGAAAAGACACCGGGTGTCAGGAATGAGAAGCAAAGGACAATGCACTCGTTAACAAAAGTAACTGCACTCTGTTAAGAGCCTTAGAGGACTTCTATGTATAAGATTTATCACTACTAGGAAATTTCAGTACTAAAAAAGTTCAATAACATTAGCACCACTAAAACACGAACAGACCACAGACAACCAGATCATTTTAGAAGGCAACAGATAACAAATTCAAACATTTAATTTCACTTTGCTTGATTAAGATACACAATACATTTAAGCCTGAGAAAATAGGGAAAAGCTGAAAAGAACCCTGCTGATCCGCTGTGTTCATCTTCACTGGGAATCACTCAGTTCCTTCAAACTGCACCACTAAAGGACCAAAAAAAGAAGTCTGGACATTTCTGTTAAAAATCACACATACACTGTGACTTGAAATTAAAGAAAAGGAAGACAACCCAAGATTATCTCAATTTCACATTTTCTTTAGAAAGGTTCAACTTCTAATATAAAACAATGGCTAAATTTAAACTTTAACCATGTTTAGATTATAATCCAATTGACCTGGAACTTCAGGTTCAGCACATTTACACACTCAAAGTTGACAGCATTTGGTTTCATTCTTGGGAAACCCAGCAGAGTTACTACGCTTTAAAATTCAAAACAACCCTGAGGTTTTAAAAAGTAACTACTGTTACTGAAGGAAAGAGAAGTTAATATGTATTTTGCCAAGTAGTAATCTAGCTGTGGAGCACTATATATAAAACTAGTCCTTCCAGTCCTTCCCTGAAAAAAACTTTTATTTCCTGGACACTTCAACTTTTAAACTGAATCTTACCAAGTTTTTAATTAAAAGAAAAATTCACTTAGGGATTTGAGCCAACAATAGACTTATGGTCAACCCGCTTAGAAAGCTGAGCACAAAAGATGAAATAAACCTCACAGTAAGTAAGTTAGAAACAGACCTCTGTTATTAGTAACTGTACAGTAAAGAGAGCCTGTTAGCACACTACTAATAGGAGGACCAAGTGTGAACAACTCCTTCGGAAAGCAACATGACAAGACATAGACCAAGAGTAGGAGAAGCTGGACACATGGTGACACATGCTTGTAATCACAGCACTAAGGGGGCTGAGGCAGGAGGATTGCCATGAGTTTGAGGCCAGCCTGGACCACCTAAGCAAGTTCAAGGCCAGGCTGCACTACATGTTCAGACCCTACCTCAAAAAAAAAAAAAAGAAAGAGTAGGAAAATGCAAGTCGTAGTGTATGCCTGTAATCCCAGCTATCCGGGAAGGTAAGTAAGGAGGATCTCCAAGTTTGAGGCCAATCTGGGCAAGATGCAGTCCCAAAAATAAAATTAGAAAGGGCTGGGGATAGTACAGCACTCTCTGGATTCAATCCACAGTACTGACTGGAAAAAAAAAAAACTAGGAAAAAAGTTCATACCATTGTACTCGATAAATCAACTCCTATGAATTTACTCTAAGAAAACAGTCCAAAATACAAAGATAGAAGTCCAAAGGCTGTCACTAGAACTTAATTTTCAAACATTAAAAATGAAATAATCTTAAATGTGCAATAGTATACAAATAGGTAAATTATAACATAGCCATACAATGAAATACATTACAATTAAAAGTGCCTATCGAGCAGGGAATGGTGGGACATGTCTATAATCTGAGCACTTGAGAGGCTGAGGCAGGAGAAGGACAAACCTCAGGTCAGACTGGGCTACACAGTGAAACATCATGGCCAGCCTGAACTACATAGCAACATCCTGCCTCAATAAAAAAAAAAAAAAAAAGTAATGCAGTAGTAAGTATGTTTTATTTTGAAAATGCCCAGAAAGAAAAAATACAGCAAAAATAAACGTTGATTAAAGTGTTATGAAGTTTTGCTAACAGTTCAAAATTTGTACAATGATTCATAGTTACTCCTTTTGTATATATTATATCAAATGATACAGCCCTATGCATTTCATAGAACTCTGAAGCGCAGAGGAGAAAGTACCGCCCCAAAGAATAGGAAACTGCTTTCCTGAGTAAGTCACAACGAGAATGACTTAAATGAGAAGCATGGCAGGGGCACATCTGGGAACAGCATTTCAGGGTAAAACAGCACGAAGCACACACACAGAGAACCACATTACCATCCATGCATCAGGGGTCAGGTCTGAACTGCAGGAATGTAAGTGTGATGAGGGATGTGAGAGGTGCTGTGCCCATGAACGGAACCCAGCAGGGAAAGGCAGCCTACAGGATGCATTGCTTGCTAGCTATAAAACCTTATCTTTAGGGCTGGGGATACAGCTCAGTGGAATAAGCGCCCATCTGGCAAGCGCAAGGTCCTGAGTTCGATTCCTGACACCAAAAAAGGAAATAGTATAAATTGCAGCTATTAATCATACTTAACTCAAAAGGACAATTATTCTCCTTGACCAAAAGGCCAGATTCTGTGCCCCTTCCTCGATCAAATCCCTCTTGTCTTCAGCCTGCCTAGCTCAGTCTTAGAAAGAATTCTGCTGCCAGGCAGGTGGCTCACACCCGTAATCCCAGCATTCTCAGGAAGCTGAGTTTGAGGTCAGCTTGGGCTACATAGTGAGACCCTGTGGGAAGAAAGGAAGGGAGGAAAGGAAGGAGTTACGAAGGAAGGCAGACAGAAGGACTGACAGACAGAAAAAAAATGAACGAATTTTGCTAAGGCAGCATAAAATCCAATCATGTTCTCCACCCTTCACTTTTCATGCATAAGCCCTTGACCAGCCTTCAGGAAGAATCCTACCCTGTCAGTGCTATGAACCAAATATCTGTATCCCCCCAAACTCACATGCTGAAGCCCTAATCATCATGGTGACCATATCTGGAGAACAGGCTTTTAGGTCAACAGGTTCAATCCCCTCACCCCCTTTTCAGTGAGACTCAGAAAGAGTCTCACTATGTAATTTAGAATGGCCTTAACTCACTATGTAGCCCACCCTGGCTTCAAACTCTTTTTGTGGCTATCCTTCTGCTTCAGCTGCCCAAATGCTAGGATTAGAGGTATACAACCCTCACCCCTACTTAGAGCTCTTGTTAATGGAAGTAATGCCTTGCTAAGAACAGACACCAGAGATACCCTGCCCCATCCTGTCCCTCTCTGCTAACGAAGATATACCAGTAGCAAAAAGGCAGCCATCTACAAAGGAGTCCTCACCAGGACCAGAACGTTGATAATGGGGCCACCCTGCCTCCAGAACTACAAGAAATAAATTAAAGTGCTCCCAGTCACAGCAGTCAAGCAGACTAAGGTGGTCAGTTTTAGAAGAATCTCCCTCCTGCTGGTGTGTCTGCTAAATAATTGTCCATCCACTGACCTCCTCACTCTATGTGACTATAAATCCCCACTTTTCGTGGCTGTATTCAGAGTTGTGCCCTACCTCTCCCTTCTTTCACTGGAGTAATCTTGAATAAAGTTTTCCTTATCATTTTAACAAGTATTTCACTCAAAATACTAGCTCAAAAATGCTAGCTTTTGTATTGTCACAATTATCCTGGCAATGTAACAAAATAAATGTTTAAACATGACAGTGCTCTGCTTAAATTTATTACTGTTACAAGGAAAATAATTTAATACAGGACACATATTTTATAACATTATTTTATAATATTAATCCAAAGAGTCAAATGCAAAAAAGTGCAGGAGATCCGTCCACAGACTACAGACCCAAAGAATCCAGCTGACGGCCTGGATTCTTCCTGCACGGGTCCAGCTGAAGATCTAGACCCGCAGCAATGTCCTCCAGGAGTCCAACTGGCAGCCTAGAGTGCATGACAACGTCTCATGCATGTCTGTACCAAGGATCTGCACTGAGATGGCCCGAAGGTAGAAGCTAGAAAGTCTGCACAGTGGGATGAAGCATCTGTGCCAGCAGGCTCAGGGTTCTGCACTGGAGCCAGGAGGCCATGCTTAAAGGAAGGACTAGAGCTCCTGAAAAAGAACTGCAGCCACCCTCAGCAATAGCAAGGGCTCCCGACTTCAGTGATGAGAACAGCTGATTTCATATCTGTTGATTCCAAAAGAATCAACAGCGCACCCAGCATGTCATCTTCCCCTCCAGTTCCCTTTTTATGCTGTTGGCAACAATCCTCAGGTGGGCCTCCCACACCCAGCACCACGCTGATTCAGTTCAGCTGGGTGTTACACGTTGACCATTAGTTAATACACCACAATACGATAGTTATTGTAATGCACATAAAGATACAAAGAGGTAAAGATATAGGTCCAGCCTAAAGAATTCACTTTTAAAGAACAGACCGTAATCAAACAACGCTATCACATACGCTACACGCAAGTGAGAAACATGTGAGAGTATAAAGGAGCAAAGAAGATAAACTGAGGAAATGAGCCTGAAGGAAAGGTTGTTAATGACCAGAAAGACTTTGGAGGATGAAGTTCAGAGTTGTCCCTCGGGTAGAAGGTGAACACTTCTGAAAGGAACGAATCATGCGAAGGGCAAGAGTGAAAATGGGACTGTTACTGGGATCTGGAGGGCTGTGGGCTCTTCTCAGAGATTCTTTCCAGGTTCTTGCTGTTCTCAACAAAGAATTGGAAAAGACACATACAAAAGGTAGCAAGATTGGGCAGGGGATATAGTTTAGTGGCACAAGTGCCTGCCTGGCAAGCACAAGGTCCTGAGTTCGAGTCCCAAGCAAAAAAAAAACCCACAAAAAGCAAAACCAAAAAGGTAGCAAGGTTTTACATTTATTAAAGGTAGGACTGGAGTAGGCTCTGCAGAGTGAGTGTGGGCCAATTAAAGTGGAAAAAGAAGTACACTCTGTTGAGTGTGAGTGGGCTGCTGAGAGAAATCACAGGGCCATGAGGTTAATGGCTAACGCATTTTGTACCCCACATTCTTCGGGCTGCCATTAGAACTAGTCTGTCCTATCCAAAACCTGCTTGATTCCCCACCAGAAGAACTGAAGATAGCACTTAATGACTGGTCCCAGGTGCAGGGCTTGGGGACTGTTTTTTAGTGCAAGTAAACAGGATCTCATGATTGACAGGTCTCACCAACTTGCCCAGATGGCTGGCCACTCCCTAATCTCCTGCCTCAAGACCAGACGGGATGCCCTGAGGGGAGGGAATTTTAAATTGAAGACAAGATCCACCTTTTAGAACGTTCCCTCTAGGACAATGCAGAAGCTGATTTGGGGAGGTGAGAGATGAGAACCTAACCTGGCACATATTATGCAATTATGAAGAGAATATAGACCCTACCCACCAACAACAGAACTGAAAAGGAAAAAATCTGAGCAGACAGTTTGTAGAAACACACCAACAGAAAGATGTTCAGAATTGCTGTGTTTTCAACTTCTGCCTATCATGAACGTTTGACCCCACTGTACAACTACCACAGATGAGTAACCATGAACTAGGAAATGAGTCTCACACAAAAAATGAGCTCACAGAACACTGTCTGTGCCCTCTCTGCTTGTCCCTTCTTGCCATTCTAACACAGGGTCACATGTCCTATGTGAACCATAGAATGGTTCCAGTGATCTTTGCATGCATTAACTGTAGCTCCATACCCATGGTAAATTGCTGTTCACTGTCTCTCATATAAAACTATTTCCTTGAGAGCAGACTTGTCTCTGCATTCTCAGCATCTGCCATATGGTTCTGCCTATAAAAGGCACACAAACCATGTATACTGAATGTGCTTTTGAATGAATGAATCAATGCAGTAATGAGTAGTCTACATGATCACACTTCCACCTTCAGTGGTCACTTAGAACTAAAAAAAGGAGTTTTGTCCCATTCAGATTCTTGGTATAGAGTAGTCTTACAATTTTAACTACCTAAACCAACAATTAAACACCGAAGTAAAAAAAGAAGTAATTATTTTAAAAGTTGGTTTTGAGAGCTGGGCCTGGAATTATCCTATGTTCTGAGAGGCAAGGCGAGACCATAAGCTGGAGGCCAGCTGTACAAATAGTGAGTTCAAGGACAGCATGGTCTAGAACAGGAGGCTTTCTCGCAAAACAAATACCAAAAAAAAGCCAGAATAAATAAATAAAAGTTGGTTTTGATCCCAAATATATTCCAAACAATATAACAGAGGATCGGGGATATATAGCTGAGTGGCACAACGCCTTGCTTGGTAAGCACAAGGTCTGGAGTTCGATTCCCTGCACCAAATAAAATATAACAGAAATGAATTACTGGTTTCCTAAATCTTGTGATACTATGCTAGCTATGTAATTTTCTAGTCCGTTACCTGGGGTTTCAGGAAAAAGAAAAAAACATAAAGCAAGTACAGTCCAACTAATACAGCTAATGTTTAAATTTAGGCCTTTTTAAGAAAAAAAAAAATCATCAATTGAAATACTATTAACTTTTTAAAAACAACATAAGCAAGGCAACTTTTGCTCACATAAATTAGGTAATCATATTGGAGAAATGTGCTATTTGGGAATCAATAATCAAAATGTTTAAGAGGTTCCTCTTTATCTGCACACAAGTTTTTCTTAGAAACTATCTGTTTATTTGGCCTGAAAATCAAACAAATTCAGCTCAATATCAGAGGTTTCCTTGTTTATTTTATTTACTAGGTATCAAAGCAGATTATTACCATTTTTTAAGAACCTTCTTTAAAAAACAAGGTAGTTTTCAAAGAATGCCAATTGAAACTCTATGACAAAATGCAGACTGTATTTAAACATTTCAAAGCCACACTCAACTCTTCCCTACTTACTCTAGATGTGGTCCTAGTAAGTCATCTCATTTATTCCTAAATGTTAATTGTTGCAAACTTAAAAAATTCCCAACCATTTGAGTAGGTCAATGTAACAATGAAACAAAAGAGATCCCCCTGTGAGAAAGAGGAGTCCTGTTCCCTGACCTCCTCTCATGTCCTTAGGCTTTCAAAGTCCATAAATCAGTCAAAACCTAAACACATCATAGATTACCTCATCACATGAATAGTTCATGCTTATATGCATCTCAGTATGTCTGGAAAACTCCTAAACTATTGGGGATAGGGCTGGCCAGTGTTGGTGAAGACTGAAAGAAAAACGAACCTTTTGCAAAATGCATATGAAGTATATTCAAACTAAAATTCAAGCATATTAGCCAGAAACAAACAAAAAACTCAAACCAGATAAAGAGAACAAATCCACAAACACATAATGTTAATCCCAAAAAACTAGGGAGTGTGGTGACTGGGCTCTCCTCTCAGATCTGCTTATTCGTTCTGACTTTCTAATTTATACCATGTAACATGAAAGATCTCACTTTTACTTTATTAGATAGCACTACTTATCCCTGGAACAGACGAATAAATCCCCCACCTTGAAATTTAATATGTAGAAGAACTGATAGGAGAAGGTAGGGTAAGACAAAAATTGAGCCCAAGACAGTCCTGCAACAGGGAAATTGATTCAGATGGCCCAGTCACAGTGAAATGTATCACTGTGGACGTAACTAGACTGCAGACCAGAGAGGCTAGACGGATATGGAGGCAAGCACGCAGCACAGCTCAGTTGCCATCCACAGCCATATCCAGCTTCATCATTGAATACTAAAAATAGGACACAAGAATGCTTTTATAGCATCCCAGCTAAGAAAAACTCAAAAAAAACAAATCTCAAACCATCTATCAGAACAATACATACTTGTAGGGCCAAAAGCACAAATCAAGAAAAATGAGACGTTAATAACATCTTGCTTTTATACAGCATCTGTGATGCCAGGCATGGTGGTACATGCCTGTAATCCCAGCACTCGGGAGGCTGAGGTAGGAGGATCATTGCAAGTTCCAGACCAGCCTGGGCTACAAAGTAAGCTCAAGGCCAGCCTAAACTGCATAGCGAGACTCTGTCTCAAACACACACACACACACACACACACACACACACACACACACACACACACAATCAGCATCTGTGAAGTAGTTCAAATATTTTCATAATTTTTTAAAACTCTAATTATAGTAATTCTAACAATATCCCTGTGAAATAGATAAAATGTAAATATAATTCTGTTTAGCCACTGAGGAAAAGTTATATTTAATCACATTGCTAATCATTTCAATCATAACATACAGCAAAATCAACAATTACTTTCTAAAGTGTAATAAAGTGAAGCCCTCCCCCTAATTTTTCATGTTCAAGAACAAAATCCTTAGAACAAGTATAGCAAAACTGGTTTTAGCTTTAGAAGGAAAACACTTCAAATGTGTGAAACAGTCCAATGAGTCTATTTTGTTAGAAGTCAACTGAGAAAGTTATCATTAAAGCCACTTGACATGTGGAAATTGCAGGGAAAAGTGAAAATTCTATTTCCCACACTCACCAACAGGAACTGACAGCTTTATCCTTCAAAGGACAAAAGAAACTCAGCTTAAAGTGCAAGGTCAAAGTACACAAGAAGACACATTTGGCCTGGAAAACCAATAGGTTTAACAACAAAGGGCACATCAACCAATACTTGCAGATCTCAGATTCTTGAAAAAATTTATTTTATTTATAAAAAAGGAATATATTTATCCCACTGATGGCTAAGATAACCTTTAAGCATTTTATTTGTAGGCTTTAAAAGCTATTGTTATAAAGTACTCTTAAAAGCTGGTCTATTATTACAGTGTTAAGGGGCATTTCCTAAATATGCCCAATATATCTAACTCCTTGCAAAGCTAACTCTTAGTGAAATAATTCTTTCTTCCCTTCAGTGATTTAGATAAGGCACAGCCAAAGCAGTACAGGATGACTAAGCTTCAACTTGCTACAGGAATTTCTAAACAGAACAACTTTGCAAATTTGTCCCTACTTAAAAGATAACAGAAACCTGAGTAAAGTCCCTGATTCCCTAAACACTGAGTACCCACTGAAATGAGCACTTTTCTTTAAATGTAAGTTCTTTGGTGCAGAGATATTTCTCTTTAAAATTTTTTCCAGAAAACAAATTTCTTCATTCACTTCTTAGACTCTGTACAAATGCTAAAACTAAGGGTAAATGGCTTCTATTGTCACTCTCAAGACAACTGGCTTTAATGAAATGATATGATGTCTAGAATTTGGTTCAAAATTGGGGATGGCAAGACAGATGAAACAAGACTAGCCAAGAAATAAGTGTTACCAAAGCTGGTAATAGATACCATAGTGAGGTTTTCTAATCCCTCTTTTATAGATGCTGGAATTCTTAGATGTTGGAATTTTTCATAATAAAAGGTTAACAGAGAGAAGAAAGCTTGTTTTAGAAAGTAAATGACCCTCAATTTGCCTATTTCTCCAAGTAAGAATTACTTAAGAATTCAAAAGAAATATAATACAGCAATTTAATTTCTTAAATTCCTTACAGTTACAAGACAATTAGAATGACCCTGCAGCCTCTCTGCTGTTCACTCCAAAGAAAAAGACTAAATTAGGAAATCACCTGTCTCTAGAATAATAGTTTTTCTCCCTTACATATCATTGCAATTAAGTGTGATTTAAAAAATAACTGATCTTTTTATCTTGACAACCAACATTCTTTCCAAGATAATAAAAGGAAATTATAAGATATCCTAGGGGAAGAGAAATTTCTTCTAACCCAAACACAGGCTTTAAATAAAACTAGTGAACACTTAATTTATCCCTTCTGTTTCTAAGAACTAGCTTTTAAAAATATTACCTTAATATTAATAAACATTCTCATAAATCATGGTATTCTACATTTAGGAAGTTTCTTCAGGATCCTAAGAATTAAAACACAAACGTGACAAAATCCTATCTTTTCAATAGTATGAGTACTCTGATAAATGACAAGATGAACTTTTCTCCAGAAACTATTCATGACACTCAGTAAGCAAGATTAATGTCTGTGAGTTAACCTTAATAATTAATACTTTTCTGGATGGGTGTGGTGGCACACATCTGTAATCCCAGCACTTGGGAGGCTGAGGCAGGAGGATTGTTGCGAGTTCAGGACCAGCCTGGGCTACAAAGTGAGCTCAAGGCCAGCCTGAACTGCATAGCAAGACCCTGTCTCAAAAAGACAAAAAAAAAAAGAATACTTTTCTTAAAGGAGATGGATGTTAAATTACACGGTAATTCAAAGTAACTACTCTAACTTCCTTAAAAGTTATCAACACTCTGCTAATACAACAGTCATGAAAATGTTTTCATACAACAGGAGACATTAAAGTCTAGGAGGAGAAAGGAAGACTAACTCGCAGGGCTTACATCATCTCCAACAGATGTTACAAGGGAAGAGGGGTGCTCCTTTCCCTTTCTGCTCTTTGACCTGGCAGCATTACTTAAAGGCATCTGCTTCCACTGCAAACACGCACATTACTTACGCAAGCTGTCATTCTGCACACATTCCCAGCCTACTTGGCAGAGGGGGTGTATTTCTAAAACAAACAGCAACTACAAAAATTAAGGCAGAGAAATGCATCAAAACTAAAATGAAAATTGGTCCCTAGCTCCCTGGTCAATACTGGCTATTTCAAAATATTTGGAAATAGCATTAAGTACAAGAGTTATTCAAACCATTAATAAATAGTTCATCATGTCATCTATATGCAATCAGATCTTGTTGTTAAACAGACACAAAAGGTACCTTTTGGTAACATATTTAGAGGAATTTAAAGGAGACAAACCAGTTCTCAGATTTAGACAAAAAACAGCACACATTTCACACATTCACCCCAGCAGGGTGGATTTCCAGCACTGTGAAGAGCCAGATGACTCAAGACTCAACAGTGTTTCCAAAACTTGGCCTGAAGATGATTAACGATGCAAAAGAATAAGGCCTGGTGAATTTATACAATAGCTTGCTTACACAAAAGATCACTTGCTTGCTAAAAAGTGCTTCAGCCTTCAATAAACACTGCCCTTCTCAGACAGGTTCAAGCTGAGGCAAAGTACTTCAATAAATTACTCACATTAAGATTATGTGCTGCATCAGTCACCAAAAGATGACAGAACTAAAATCAACTTCTCCAGTTCTTAACTTCTACATTATTCAAAAGATGGAAGAATTCAAGGAGATGAAAAAGTGATCTCTACAGTGATTTTCTTCTCAAAGAAGAGTGCAAGGTAGATTTCTCCCCAGGAGCTGATCAGCTGCTCTAACAATCACCTGGCTTCCTTTTTCTTCACACCATCGTGTACCTGTGATCATTCAGGTCAATTCCATTCTTGCAATGCTGAGAGAGGGAACAGGAAACGGGTTTAACTTTTTGATTAAGAGAATGGTTCATATAGAGGAAAGTGGGGAAGAAGAGGAGAGGGGAACATTAAACTTATAAATACTTAACTATTTCACATATGAACCTTATAACTGTTCATTTGCGAAAACCTACTTGAAGATACTACAAAAAGTACAGTGCTTAGTGATTACAGCACGATCACAAACATGGACAGTCAAACCTATGGAGGAAAAAAAGGAAAAGGAAATAAAGGGTCTGGGCCGGGGATGTAGCTCAGCGGCACATCACCCACCTGTCAAGCATGAGGTCCTGAGTTCAGGTTCCTGGTACCAAAAATAAACAGAAAAGAAATATAGGATATATTACACAACATCAGTTGCTGTCCTGAGTATTCAGAAAGAACACGACATTTACCATGTTTATATCTGAGGAATGCAAATTTTTCAGACTTTCTATATTGAGTATTTACTTCTTTAAAAGGAAAAGAAAAAGCATTAGTTTCTGACACGGCCAAGTTGATCCTCCCAAAAGCACTTTTCATTTTACAGATAAAAGGTGCTATTATAGAAACCGCTGTATAAAATTGTCTCAAGTTAAACCACACGAGGAACAAAGTATGAAAAGAATGAACTTATTTTGTTGCTACTGTTAGAAATCTCTATCTACTTCAACATTAGGCCGCTGCCATACATTAGACCCACTTCCTGCAGGGCGCCCGGAGTTCTCCTCTCGGTGCTGAGCGAACAGCTGCTGTAAACCTTCCTGGCCCGACCTCTCACCCTGAATACCCTTCAGAACGCCTATTAGAATGTCAGTGCATCCACATACATGTGTGCATATACAGACAGAGATAGTATTACTATCAAAATACTTGCTGCCCTTCCCTTTCCTACCAGATGAGTTACATTCCTGCCCATGAAGCCATGCAAAACCATGTGACTTACTTTTGACTAAGAAAGTATGAGCAGGAAGGCATACGCTCTTTTCTTCTTTTTACACATTTATATTTTTATTTGTGGTGCCACTGAGGGCTGCTGTTGAATCTAGGGCTCTCACACTGAATTATATCCCTATTCCTTCTAAAAAATTTTATCTTGACACAGGGTCTTCCTAAGTCCCTAAGCTGCCCAGGCTGGGGCTGAACTTCCTACCGTCCTGCTTCAGCCTTCCAGAGTGCAAGTGTGCACCACCAGGCCCGGCTGCGTGGGCAGCTTTCAAGCAAACGCACTGAGAGCCATGCGTGGGCCTGACAGGGTCCTTCTCACGCTTTCATCCAGTCTTGGAGCGGTATCTACGAAGGGCGCCAATATGAGAAAACTTCATTGTAGTAAAACACAGAAATGTGGGGATTGTTACTGCAGTGCAACTTAGCAAAAGCTTATTCATTCATTAGACCCCTGACTACAGTAGGCAGATGGTGACACTAGTTCCCAAACGCAATGATTGTTTTGCTTTGTCTACACTCTGAAAGTCTGAGCAGGCCCCTTTGGATATTTGGAATTGTCCTCTTGAACAATCCTAAACACATATGAAATTCCCTTCCTTAAAGGAAACCTTGGAAACATGGCACCAGTGGAAACATTCCACAGAACACAAGAGAAAAAGAAGTATCCAGAGGAATGAAATCTAACAACTTTTCTTTGAAATAAAATAACTAGAGGTCATTTCTTAAAAGTAGGAAATATTTGCCTTAAAAACAATAAGATGCAAAAGAACCTATTAAAAATAGAATTATAAAGAGAACAGACCAAGCTAACTAAAAATACAACTGAGATTAAAAGTTTAAAAAATGAGTAAGATTTTATCAAAAAGTACACAAAAGTTGCTAAATATAATAAAGCAGGATTTGAAGGCAAAAGCTATAAAAACAATAAAACTTTATTTTCACAAAATGCACAATCCACAATGAAAACATTTAAGAAACTTTATATCCCAATAACATAACATGATAATTCACAAGAAGAAAGGCAGTCTTTTTGTATTTATTGTTTAAAATGTAGAAAGCTGTAACGTTTTTTTCTTTCTCTCTTTTATGGTACCGTGAATCAAACTTAGGACCCTGTACTCGCTAGTCAGGCACTGAGCTGTTAAGCTATATCCTCAGCCCAGAAAGCTGTAACTTTTTAAAAAAAGAAAACTACAACTTAAAACATAATTTCTGGGCTGGGGATGTAGCTCAGAGGCATAGTGTCTGCCTGGCCAGCCTGAGGCCTTAAGTTCGATTACCGGTACAAAAAAATTGTGACAAGTTTCTAATGAACAGAATAGCCAAAAACTAAAATACTCAAACTGACTTAGGACTGCTATCGCAAAATCAGCTAATATCTAGGGAGCAGCACCTGGTACATATCAGACTAACATGTAGTAAGACGTTAAACACAAAGTATAGAAGTTGTGAACTAGAGTCTTTACAATTTAATAAGGAACAAAAGAAGAATATATGTTTACATGTATGACTAACAAACCTGAAACATAAATATTTACATAATAAGGCTATACAAACGCTTTGGCTTGGGATTCAGGAAGCACTCTTTAAAAACAGTAAATATAAGATGATGTAATTTCATAAGCTTCCTAATTACAAGATAAAACTATAGTACACAATTCAGAAGTAAAGAAACCACACTCTTGGAGAGAAAAAATTTTAAAACATTATATTATATTCATGCTTATCTCTTCATGTTAAAAATTCAGGAATCACCAGGTGTGGTAGCCCACACCTGTAAGCCAAGCATTTAGGAAGCTGAGGTAGGAGGATTGCTACAAGGTTGAGGACAGCCTGGGCTACATAGTGAACTCAAAGCCAGCCCGAACTGCACAATGAGTCCCCATCCACCCTCACAAAAAAATCCCTAGGAATCATATTACCAATTGTATTTAAAATAGCTAGAACACTGCCAGAAACATCAAATTAAAATCTTTTCTTTCTCATATAGCCTTAGAATAAATCCTTACCTTCTAAGGAAAACTATGTTTAAACTTTTGTCAACGAAGAAGACTTTTTGTTTAAAAAAAAAAAAAAACTCACAATGAGGGTCAAGACAAAAGAGCTGAGCACTTTGACTGAAGAGGGAGTAGTTCCCCAAATGGCCAAGTGGTACCCAGCACCTACCGCCCACTCCACAAACTAGGCAGGGGCTCAAGTGCTAGGAGCTCATAAGGGAACACAACAGAGTCTAGCCTCAGGGGGCTTACATTCTAGAATGCTAAGATAGCTAATAAACAACGAACATGTTCACTTCAAACACACAGGCCTACTCTAGGGAAAGTAAGACAGGTTGACTGGGGCAGACCGGAAGCAGTGTTTGGAGCCGCCTCACAAGCTTGCCCATGCAAAGCCTCTCCGAGAAGGCATCAAGGGTAGTTCTGGGGATCCACAGAAGGTTCAGCAAGTACAAAGACCCAAAGCAAAAGAACCTGTCCAAGGGGTAGAAAGAGGCCAGTTTGGCTCATGCCAGCCAAGAGAGAGACAGAGGAAACTGGAGAGGTAAGAGGCCAGATGAATAGACCTTTTATAGTGGACCTGGATTTTACTTTAGGGTACTACAAAGTCTGGAAGGTTTTAAGCAAGGGAAAAACATGATCTGACTTATACTGTAGAGGTACTGGGTGCAGCAGACTACAGGCCGATGGGACTGGGAACATTGGCCAGAAGACCGTGACTGACACTCCCACAGGCGTGGTGGCGTAGACTAATGCTCTTCAGCAGCACATGCAAGCAGAACCGGTGAGAGATGGATATATTTTGGAGAGCAAGACTACAGGGCTTCACAGTAGAATAGATACAAGACGGGTGGCAGAGACGGGTATGGTTACAAAGTTTCTAATCTGCACGGATGGTGGATGATGGTACGCTTTACTGAAAAGAGAAAGATCTAGGGTGTGCACATTAGGGTGGGAATAGCATTACAAATTCTCTTTTGGTCGTGTTAACTTAGAACAAACTGTTAGGTATCCAAGACCTGCCTACTAGGCAGCTTACCATCTAAACACTGACAGTTCTCGGGAGAAACCGGAGCGGCAGACACTCATACTCTTGTACCCCTCTGCCTTCCTCCCAGGGCAGACTCTCCAAGGCGCCGCAGGGTTCCCGGCGCTCCTCAGAGCGACACAAACCTGGACAGTCCATCCCAGTTTGCACCCAAACGTGACTGATGTTTGCAAAGTGTGGCCAGAACACACTCCTGAGAAAACATAAGCTGCACTTACTCACAAGTAATAAGCCTGTTTGCTCGCACCAAATTATGTATTGTTTAAAGATTTTTAATGATAAAAATGAAACCATGAAACTGCCAGAATTAACAGGTTAATATTTCTAAAATCTAGGCATGAAAGAGGACTTTCTCCTTTGACATCATAGGCAGAAATCCTTAAAAATGTTTTAAAGAAATAAAAAACTGGCAATAAAATAAATAAATAAAAACTGGCAATAAATATCTAAAGCATGTGACTTAAGAAATTAACCTCTAAAAATAAAGAGCTCATACAAATGGAAGAAAAAAGATTAATCACAAAAGAAAAGGTAACAAGGAACAGAAAAGACTATAAACAACCAACTGATGACATTTTTAAGTGCTGAGCCTCTTATCAGTAAAAGAAAAACTGAATTAAAACAAGGAGACACTGCTGCTCACTACCCAGCTGACAGAACTGAAAGACCTGAGGGTGCACTGGGAGCCTGGGCACCAGCACCAGCTATTAATGGGAGTAGGAAGGACCCTGGCTTCCTGAAGACAATCTGGTAATACTTACCAAAAACCATAGTGGTTTTTGTTTGTACATTTGTCTAGTTTGGAGCTGGGGACCGAAGCCAGGACTCCCACCTAGTAAGCCTGGGCTCTACCACTGGGCAAACCCCCAGCAAGAGCATTAGATGTCACATGTTCTTCAACTTACCAGTTGCACTTCAGGAAATTCATCCTAAGGAGGGAACGGGGAAACAAGGTTGTCTGAAGGGTACAAATAAGGCTTTCAAAAATAGAATACTATGTGACTACAAAAACACTGCCTCAAAATTACATCTAATCATATTTTCAAGGTACAGTAACACAGATTAATGGACATATTCACATAAAGAGATTTCTAATAACAAAATATAAGAATACACTGCCTCGGGCTGGGGATATAGCTCAGTGGAATAAGCGCTTGCCTAGCAAGCGCAGGGTCCTGAGTTTGATCCCCAGTACCGCAAAAAAAAAAAAAAAAGAATACACTGCCTGGAAAGATTGAGCATTCTTTAGGATCTTCCTTACTCTTTCACCATAACCACACACTCCTTTTTTAGTAAAGCTTAATTTTGTGACAAACAAAAATCTGATATATCATAGATACTAAATGAGTGAAAATTAAGCAAAAAGTAAGAGAAGAATATTCCAATATGTATTTGGGTACCAACTGTTTTCTAAAACAGCAGTGTTTTTCCTATATTTATGATATTTTCCATGTGAACTCTTATAGAAAAGTAAAATAAACTTTAAAAAATTAAATTATTTTCAGGAATCAGGTGTTAGTACATGCCTGTAATCCCAGCTACTCAGGAGGCTGAGGGAAGAGGACTTCAAGTTTGGTGTCAGCTTGCACAACTTAGAGAGACTTTGTCTCAAAAGTAAAACCAGAAACCTGATAGGGGTATAGCTCAATGCTCACTTGAGTCCAGTTCTCATCACCAAGACATACAGACACACATACATACATACCTCAAGTCTCATTTTTTATCTTAACTTGAACAACAAGCATGCAGGAGGTCAAGGGCCTGCTTTCCTTCTCCTCACACTCCAACACTCACATTTGCTTTTACCGTTCCACTGTCTCTGGAGAATGCAAGAGGATTCTCTCCCAAAACATACTGGGCCCTATATGCCCACTCCTACAATACCTCTGTCCCTATTAATACTTCTGTCTTCTACAGGTCGGCCCAAGAGCTCTCAAAATCAGGTCCCCAGATCAACAGCACCAGCACTAATCAGGAGCTTGTTAGAAATGCAAATTCATGAGCCCCCTCCCAGATCTAGTAGGCATGTTAATATCTGAGAATCACTCACTGGGACCATCAGAATCCAGAAATTCTCCTAAAAAGTCAAACTATATTATTATACCATTTATATACAAAAATTTATATAATGTATAAATTATCATGTGATGTATATAATTTTATACATTTATATTATCTATATGTATACATAAGTATATATTTTATGTATTGTGGTTATAAATTATTATAGAATTATATTATTTTTCTCAAAATTCCAAGAGTAAAAAATTAAGTCACTCACAGGGATTAAGCTGCTAAGTCTTTAGCAGCTGAAAAACTTGGAAAAGAAAAGAAAACCCATACCTGTAGGTACCAGAGAGTCCCTGAGACATCACTTCAATCCTTCAGCACTTTCAAAGGTGTTCAAACACACCTGGCTCCCTCAGAGGAGACACAAACTACAAACTCATTTAATTACACAGTCAAAGGTAGGACTACACAATCACTCAGCCACATTCTTGGGTAATAACACCCCAGCCACATCCACAGAGAAGTACATCAATCATATGTGCTAAAAAGTTCCAAAATATTTTTTCTCGTGAACTAATCAATGATCCCACTTAAAATCTACTGAGGTTTGATGGCATGATCAGTAATACGAGTTCTTAGCCTGTGATGGAGGATTGACCATGATAAACAAGGGCTGGGGATATAGTTCAGTGGCATAAGCACTTGTCTAGAAAGCACAAGGTCATGAGTTCAATTCCTAGTACCAAAAAAGAAAAAAAGAAACAACCATGATAAACATGAAGTTTATTTACAGCCCTATGTAAAAAGTGAGAGTTTGTCCAGTGGATTAAGGAACCAAGTACTGACTCACCACTGACAAAAAGAAGTGCCCGGCACACTCTTCCTGCCCTCCAGAAATCCATGGTCCATTCAGAGATCTGGCAGGACAGATAGCGATCTCCTCCCAGGGAAGGAATTTACAGTTTCTCTAATCCATGTTAGAGAGAAAAACAGGTATTAGGGTTTTGAAAGGTTAAATTCCTTGTCCAAGGCCACCCTACTCCCTACAAGTCCCCGTTGTATCTTGCCCTCAAACCTAGCACCATCCTTTTTTTTCTTAACTATGTACACTTTGTTGTATAGTGTATAAAAATATAAAGAGACTACCTTTGGGGTTTTGGTGTTTTTATTTTTGTTTCTGGTGAGCTAGGGATCAAATCCAGGGCCCTGCAAAGATAGATTATTTCAGTCAAGTAAAATAGCCATTCCCTTACATAGTTATCACGGTGAGTGTGCAGTTAGGAGCACCTAAAATGTACTTTCTTATCCAATTTCCAGTACACAAAATATTATTATCTACACTTATCATGTTGTACATTAGATCTCTACATTTATTCATTTTACATAAATTCCTAACTTTTTTTTTTTTTTAAAGAATCCAGCTTCAAAACCCTTGAAATCAGGTTTTCAAGGCAGGAAGTAGGGCCCACCTATCTCCCTCTCACACATTGCTTGGAACTTCTGGGATGTGCTGAGCACAGGGTCACCACCCTGCAAAGTTCTAAGCTTTCCCTACCCCATTGGGAAGGTCTGAGGCTGCCAGCAAGGCGCTAATTTCCTCCCCAGAAAGTTTAGGACTGAGAAGCGGATGTAGCCACACAGCACAGAAAATTCCTGGAGGTCAAACTGAAAATGCAACTAGAAAGCCAAAGAATTACAATGCCCAATTCTGAACACAAATGGATCTTTTCTTGTCACAAACTGCCTATACCATCCTCAGCGCTAGGCAAGCTTACCACTTCAGCTAGAGGGAGATCTGGGGAAGCAGGACTGAGTATGCAAAAGGGGAGGTGGGAGGGAACATCCTCCAGCTCCACTCCCCCCTTCCGACCCACGGCGAGAGACACTGGAGCTCACAGAGACCTCAGGGATGAGAAGCTGGAGGAACCCCGACCACAGCCACCTCACCCTGATGGATAGAGCGGATGAGAGACTACCGCTAGGGTTTGAGTATGGATAGTTTCTCCCAAACACTCCAGTATAAGGGTTTAGTCCCCAGGGAGGCACTGTTGGGAGGTGCTGTGCACCTTTAAGAACTGAAACCTTACGGCATGGGTGGGAAATGCCTCAAGGGCGCTGTGGGGTCTCTATTTCCTGGCTCTAGATGTGAGCATTCCTCCAGCATATGTTCTAACATGATATGCTGCTCTCAGCAGAAGCCCACACCAACTGGACCACCCAATCTTGGAAATGAAAAAGTGTGAGCTTCAAAACCCTGGTCTCAGATATTTTGCTGTAGTAGGAAGCTGACTGGTCCAATCACTATTTGTACCCATTAGTTCTGCTACATTTAAAAAAGGGTATCCTTTTCACACTGTCTTCACCTTCGAGCTTTTCTTTCATTTCCAGTTGTTAGTAAAAACCTCTAGAAAAGTTCAGAGTTAATGCCTGATCCAAGCACATACAGAAGATGGGGGGGGCATCGTACTACATCTTGTTCCGAAGGGCCAAAGGGGAGGAAAGGTCTTCCTTTGAGCCATAAGCCAAGCCATTCTCTAGGGAGAAAAGCCAGCAAACCAGACTCGTCCTAGGCACAATGTTTGCCTCATTCTTCTAGCTAGACTTTCTCCCTTTAGATAGACGATACAGATATAGATGCAGAAAGAAAAACAAACACACCACTCACTGGCTCAATTAAAAATTAGAAGGTCAAAATTCAAAATATTCCTAAACTGCATAAAGTTCTCTAACTGAGCTGTGGGTAAAGATTTACACTGTAAATTATACGGCAGCAGTTCTCAAAGTGTGGGCTCTGGATCCCTGGGCCCCAGAAAACCAAAACTGCTCTCACAGTTGTTCTCATGCATTGTTTGCCCTTCCTCTGTGCTTGTATTTACACTGGTACAAAAATAATGGTGAGCAGAACTGCTGCCACCTTAGCAATGGCAAGAGACTGTACTTGTATCACTTTATTCTTCACTGCCACACATTAGAAAGAAAAATTGTTAAAGCCAGTTTCACACCAGAGTAACTTTGATGGATATGAAAAAGCACTACTTTATTAAATCTTGGCCCACAAGTATACGTTTCATTTGACTAAATCCTCATAAAACACTTCTGTGACACACAGAACTACGAAGGGCAACTTAGTACAACAGTTTGAATTGTGACCTCAACTAGCCACCATTTTCATAGGCTATTTTTATTCTGTTAATGGGGAGAGAGGTTCTGGGGAATTGAAATCAAGGGCATTCTACCACTGAGGCTGGTCACGTCCAGCCTTTACTTTGAGATAAGATCTCAATAAGTTGCCTGAGCTGGCCTCGGAACTTATCCTCCTGCCTCCGTCTCCTGAGTAGCTGGGATTATAGGCTTGCACCACCAGCTTTATTTTATCAATTTTAAAGACTGAGAAAAACTGGTGATTTACACTTGGGTATCTCACAGTTTCTCAAAAATAAAAGTGAGCTAATTGCTTCAAGAAAAACAACTAATAGTTTTTAATGCTGATGACAACATTTGAGCTTTTGGATGAGAATTACAATTTAGAAAACTATCTGCCATAAGCAGATAGCTTCCCAGCACTTAAGAAGATTTTTTAAGAACTCGGTGAACAATGTTTTCCAAATAACCAATACACAATGTCACAAAATCATACAGGGTGTCTTGGTTACCTTTCTCTTGTTGCTGAGACAAAATACCTCACACCCAGAATCAAGGAAGGAAAGGTTTACTTAGCTCATAGTCTGTGGAGGTTTCAGTCCATACTTGGCTGGCTCCAAGGCAGAGGGAGCACAAGGCAGGACAGCAGCAAGCAGCCTCTTTCCCTCCCTTATATATGCAAACTATCTGCCCTGGGGCGGGTGTAGCGCTCACACCCATAATCCCAATATTGGATCATGGATCAATCATAAACTCTAAAAGCCTATCACATGAGGGCTTTGGGGACTGCATGAAGCTTTGGGGGCACATCCAGACACAAACCATAACATGGGTAAAATGACCAAAGTACAAGATGTATCAATAGATTTTATTTTAATAAAGTATGAAAACTTCCCTGATACGACTTCTGATTTCATTTTACAAGTAACTGTAGCATTACCAAGGGCCAAGTTTTGGCATATAATATAGTATTACTGAATAACCACAATTTTCTGAAAATGTTATTAAAAGATTTCCAACTGCATATGTGAAAGGCCAGATTTTCAACTTCACAAAACATTTCACAACAGAATTACCGTGAAAGTAGATAGGAGAACTCAGTTATTCTCTATTGAGCAAGACATGAAAGAAATTTATAAAAATGTAAAACAATGCAATCCCTCTCCCTAATTTTTTATTTTGTAAAAGTTTCACTAAAATAGTTACGTTAATATGTAATGGGCTTGTCAGTTATTTTAAGTAAATTTGTCCACAAGTACTTTTGTAAATTTATCAATTTTAATTCCTAATCTGGTAAACAGTGATAGAGAAAAACTCATGTGGAGAAAAGCTCCTTGCAGCCCTTATTTACCTGTAAGTCTATAGAAAGAGCCTGACACCAAGAAGTTTGAGACTGAGGCTACTGTAGGGAATGTAACCACAGGGAAAAAGTGTAGTACTCTGAAGCAAGTAGATTCCTCTAGCAACAATGTGTATACAAAATGAAGTGTAATAGGAAAGCCAGGCCAGTCAGGGAGCCACAGCCAAAAAGAGCAAAGTAAAATGAAAAAATAATAAAGGCCTGGCTGGAGACAGCAGTAGCAGGGACAGAAAAGTACAGATTCAAGATATTTGGGCAGAGAACTGACAGAATGAAATGATTGTTTTCACAATCAAAAGATGGTCCAGGTTGCCAGCTTATAAGACAAAACTATAATTATCTGTCCACCTATCTGGCTTAAGGTAATGCACTAAGTCTATACTAGAGATATATATTGGCACAGCATACACAGAGTCTGAGTTTGGTGGTCTAAGCACCATTCTCTGATGCCAACTAGGTATCTTAGGATTGAACTGAATTCTGACATGAAGTGTGACTCATAGTTTAGGGGTCAGTCCCATAAGACTTCTTCCACTTCAGACACCAGCATCAAGCCTTGCACATCCCCATGCTACCAGCATACCTGCCAGGCTGGCTACAAATTTAAAGGTTCCTACAAATCTCCTTCAAGTGCAGTACTTTACTAGAATGACTCACAGAAATCAGGAAAGCACTATAAAACTGAAGAAGAGCCAAGTGGAAGAGACCCACAGGGCAAAGGATGGGGCTGGGGCGGGGCTTCCAAGGTCACTCCTCCGTGGACACGGGTCTCACCTTCCCGCACCTCCAGTGTTCACCAGCCCAGAAACGCTTCAGTATCATCCCAGTTTCCATCTGTGATTCTACCATGTAGGCAGGACTGACTGACCAATGACGATGTGACAGAACCCAATCTCCAGTGCCTGTTTCTCCCTTCTCCAGAGATGCAGTGGTGAAGCGCTGAAGTTCCAGCTCCCTGGGCAAGTGGCAGGGGGGCTGGTTCCTCTGGACCAGCCCTTATTCTAAGAGACCCAGCATCAACCAGTCTACCAAGAAATATGCACACTGAAGGAAGACAGGAGATAACATCCCCAAGCTACCAGCACATCTGTCAGCTGGCTACAAATTCGAAGGCTCCTGTAAGCCCCCTTCAAGTCCAACAGTTTACCAGAAGGAGCATGTGGAGGAAGGCAAAGCTGAGCAAAGGTTAAGGAAGGTCAATAGGACAAAGAGAAAGAAGATGGACAGCTATACAAGCATAATCAGACTGGGACTTACAGACCCACAAATTAAGCCCTCTTTTTATCTACCTACAATGCCCTGCATGATCTGGCCTTCCCTCCCTCACCTATTTCATATCCTCCTCACAAGCTGAGGTCGCCTTCTTGTCAAATACTGTGCACCTTTATGCCATGAAAGCTGCTCACATGCTGCTGAAGTCAAGGTTTACAAGGGAAAGGATTCAATACAGGACACATACCTTATAAGAATATTTTATAATATTAACCCAGAAAGTCAAATACAAAAGAGTGCAGGAGATCTGTCCACAGACTACAGACCCAAAGAATCCAACTGATGGCCTGAATCCCAAGGCAATGCTGCATAAGTCCAGCTGAAGACCTACAGCAATGCCCCCTACGAATCCAACTCAAGGACTACAGCCCAAAACAACGTTTCATGCAAGTCTGTACCAAGGATCTGCACTGGAAAGAGCCAAAGGCCAGTGGTGGAAGCTAGAAAGCCTCACCAGCAGGATGAAGGATCTATGCTAGCAGGCTGAGAGATCTGCACTGGAACCAGGAAGTGACACTCCAGCATCAGCACTGCCCTGAAAGAACAATCTCAGCGAAGGCAAGGTCCTGAGCTCCTCTGAGGATGACAACAGTTCATATCAGGAAAGCCAGTGTAACAAGCTTCTCCAGTAGAATCAACAGCACACCCCCTTCCCATCCAGTTCTCTTTTTATGCTGTTGGCAACAATCCTCAGGTGGAGCCACACTCACTCAGTTCAGCTGGGTGTTACAAGTTGCCTACCAATTGTCAATCCACCACACATGCCACAGTTGTGCCTTGTGCCTAGATGATTCCTGAAAATCTCATGGGGTCATAGGTAGAGTTTTTCGGAGGAGGCTGGATCTAGGACATGTAACACTGGGACTGTTTCATGATACATTGCTAGGCTCAGGGCACTAGGCTTAAGGGTGTAAGTGCTATGCACCCTAAGGGTGGGTAACCTGGATAAAATACAAAGGGTAGGTGCCAAAAGTGGTGGCACACACCTGTAATCCCAGCACTTGGGAGGCTGAGGCAGCAGGATCACAAGGGCCAGCATGGGCTACAAAGTGAATTCAAGGCCAGCCTGAACTGCAGTGAGATCCTGTCTCTCTCTCTCTCTCTCTCTCTCTCTCTCTCTCTCTCTCTGTCACACACACACACACAGATACAAGGGATACAGCTGCAGTTGTCCCTTGATGCTTTGTTGCCTTCTGCCCACTATGAACTGTTTCTCCTCTATGATGCCTGTCTGCTCTACACCACACTGCCCTGGAGCGGGCCAATTACAGACTAAAACCTCTACAAACTGTGAGCCAAAGAAACCTTTCTTGCCTTCACTTTGGGCATCAGGTATTTTGTCTCTGCAATGAGAAAAGTAAGACACAGAGCCTAGACAACTTTTGCCTTTCTCAATTAACTCACATGTACTTCAGACCACATGTAAATGTCACATCTTCCCTGGATTCTATACTACATTATGTCCTCCACAGCACTTACAATAGATGGGAATCGTGTGTGTGTGTGTGTGTGTGTGTGTGTGTGTGTGTCTGCCTAAGCAAAATGTAAATCTGAGTAAGGATAGGGACCCTGTCACTATTCTTCTTCCATCTGCCACACTACCTGGCACATGCAAGCAAGTAGGACATGGTTTTAACACAAAGGAATGGCACAGGGGCTCCAGGGAACCAGGCGAAGACAATCATCTAGAACATGGGAAAGGAAAGCCTCACCTCCAACTTCCTTCTTCCCTTTCATTTCATCTCAAACAGTACGGACTTATGTGTGATTCACACAAGCTACCTGGGGACAGAGCAGCAGGTGCAGAAGGCAGGCAGATTCACTTCCTGACAGCGAAGTTTTCAAGATTTGAGGAAGGGGGCCAAATTTGGTACAATGTTGGTGACATTTCGAGACAGAATTTTACCATGTAGCTCAGGCTGGCCTCAAATTTGCAGCAATCCTGCTGCCTCAGGCTCTCAAGTGCTGGGGTTACAACCATGCACCACCATGCCCAGCTCTTCGGCTGACTTTTAGGAGCACAAAAATAGAAAACAGAACACAGTTGGGTTAGTCTAGGAATGGAAGCTTGCAGAGTAGAAGTGACATAAGAACAATGGGGTAAAGATAGACCCAAAGTGACCCACTCTGAGGTGTCAGCTTCATATGGAAGGAAACAAAACTAGGAGGAAACTGACAATTTAAGACAAAAGGGAGAAAGGTCAGGGATTTTTCTAGATGGGCTTATGACCGTATGTGCTATAACCAGGTGTGAACCAAAATATCTTATCCATAATTTTAAAAATTAATGCAACCGTTGGACACAGTGGTACATGTCTATTATTACAGCTGGGTGGCTAAGACAGAAGCATCCCAAGTTTCTGGACAACCTGGCAATATCCTATCTCAGAATAAATAAAAAAGGGTTGGGTATGTAGCTCAATACTGAGTTCAATCCCCAGTGCCAAAACCAAACAAACAAACGCAACATTTTTTAAGATACTAAAAGCTCTCAGCACCTACTTTGATCACTCTTAGAAAAAAAATGTTTTCAAAAATAGGCCTATGTCCTTCAGAAAAAGGTCAAATTGCTATCTCTCCTGATCCTTAACAGGAAAAGCAGATCACTGCTCAAAGAATGTCTTTTTCCAGCTCTATCTTCCAGCAGTCCCAGATTGAACCAAAAGTTAAGAAGCCTGTCAGCATAGGCCAAAAGATAACACTAGCAACATAACCTTAGGCACTGAAAAATCTGATGCAGATAGACTGATAAAAAAATGTTCACAATTCTAAATTATCAAGGCTGGGTGTGGGGACACACATCTATAATCCCAGCACTCAGGAAGCTGAGGCAGAAGGATCTTGGAGAAATGAAGGCCAATCTGCTACACAGTGAGTTTAAGGCCAATCTAAATTACACAGCAAGACTCCATCTCCAAAATATAAACAATCAATCTAACCAGACCAGATGAATCTGCCAAAGTTCACTCTAGCTAGTTTAATCACAAAACAGTAGAATATGTTTTGTCTTAAACAACAAAACACAAAATTCAACTTTGGGTAGCAGACTGAGCATCTATATTTAAAAAGTAAATTTGACTGAGAAGAAACTTCATATACACTTGTGAATGCTTCCATGTGCTTGTATTGCTTTATTAAAGGCCACCATTTAAAAGGAAAAAAATCATGACCCCTTACTATATGATCATGGTACATGAAGGCTGTGTTGGTTATGTTTCACATTCTTTCTCCTAAATATCCCACTTCTCCTCCCTTCTGTTAACTCCAGGAGTTTAGATATTGATCTCACAATAACTGGTGTAGTAAGGAGACCCAAGGCCCAGGAAGCCAATAAGAGCCCTGCACTCTCCTGGCCATAGCTATAGGTTCAGGCACATGATCAAGCCAGGCCAATCAGAATCTCCTGTAGTTGGCAAGTATGAAAATCCATACATTTCCAGTTTGAACTTCCTCGACTTGCCAATGTCAAAGTTCAAACAAACACAATTCTCAATAAGGAAACTTTGGGCTCTGAAGCAGCCTCCCTTTGTTTTCCTTCTACTACAACCCTTTTCTTCCCTTCTTAACACTTTTTTTCTCTCCCTACGCACTCCTTTTAGATAGCAAACTATTTAAAATTAGCCACTGAGCTTTTCTAGTAGAGGATTCCTGATATATGATGTCAACACGAGGAGAGCTACTGTCAGGACTAAGCCCAGCCTCCAGGTAATTACCGTGATTAAATTACTTGATATACAGACATTGAAGTTCAGATCATTTCAGTGGCCACAAACAGATCTCAAGCCCATAACCTACACAGATGCACAGAATGCTGTACACTGAATATCTCTAGCACCATTTTTGCATGAGGTCAACATTTTATATGTATGCGAAAGGAAATAACACCACTGAAATTCTAGGACATTTGAAAGTAAGTTCAAAATCTTTTCCTTCCTGTTTCCCCTCAGCTAGGGATCTGTACTGGTTTAACTAAGGTCAAAAAGGCTGCAGTCACATTTGGAAAATAACCTTTGCAACCAAATCATGATTACAGAATTAGATTAAAGGTGTATGCCACTCTTGTTTCTTACCCTCCTTAATTTTTTATGTTCTTGTCTGTAATCCCAGCCCTTCAGAGGCTGAGGCAGGAGGATAGTCACGAGTTCAAGATCAGCCTGAGCTACAAAGTGAGCTCAAGGCCAGCCTGAACTGCATAGCAAGACCCTGCCTCAAAAAGACCAAAAAAAAAAAAAGTTATGTTCTTACACAGAGAAAACAACAAATTGACATCTTCCTGAGAGAACAGTAGAGAAATACAAGACAAAACAACATAATCCTTATCAGAAATGACTGGGACCAGAAGTGTTTCAGATTTTGGAGATTTTTATACTGTGTAACATTTGCATAGACCTTATCAGTTGAGCCTGAAGCCTCCAAATCTGAAACTTCTTAAGCATATCAATGCTCAAGAAGTTTCAGATTTTGGAGTAATTTAAATGTTCAGATTAAGTATGCCCAACCTGAATTATAAAAAGAATATAGTCCTGAGAACAAGGAGAAAGTTTAGATCACAATACCAGAAACCAATTCTTGCTGCCTGTGTGGAGGAGGAGGATCTTTAAGAACACAGGAACAAAACACAGGCAGCTCCAGAAAGGATGGGGCAGGGTTAAATCTGCCAGACTCAGGGCGCATTCTGTTTACTCTAGACACATGATCTATATTCTCTTCGTCATCTGTAAACGACCTCTTTCTGCACCCAGACACAGCAGCAGAACATAGTTGCCTATAACTCCCAAGTCTTTATCTTACAGTGCTTGGGCACTTAAGGCCAAACCTTTTTGGGGGGGCCTCATTTCAGATTTCCAAGGAAAGGACAATGATTGGTGAGCTTGGTGATATCCCCAACTTGAGTTTAAGTCACTCTTTTGTGGGAAGGAAGAGGTTGAAAGGATTTGGGTGCACAGGTTAAAGGTCAGTTAGCAGATTTGTGTTGTGTCAGACAGATGTTCCCAAGGTTTTCACTGCACAGTTTCCCCTTTGCATTTTGTTTTTCTCACAACACAAAATAAAAACTTCATCAATAGAACTTCATCGAATTTAAGAAATTAAAGGGCAACTAGTATTCATTACTATTTGAGCAGTTCAAGCCAAGAAAAATATAACTTAGGGTTGAGGATGAAGTTCAGTGGTAGAGTGCTTGCCTAGCACGTACAAGGCCCCAAGTTCAATCCCCAACATTACTATTCCCAGATTCTAGGGTTCTAGGGTCTCCTTATAAAGGGGTTTTGTATCCTGAACAAAGAATTGCTCAGAAAAAGCAGAAAATGTTGTGAGATTTTACATTTATTAAAGTAGGAAAAGAAACAAGCTTTGCAGAGTGAGTGCAGGCCAGTTAAAAGTAGGGAAAGAAGTACACTCTGCAGGAACAAAGTATAAAAGTGAGCCAGTGCCCAAGAGCACAGTGCTCATTCCTCATCAAAAACTGGCATGAGTTCTGAAGAGAAGAGCTGAAGATAGCATTCTCTGATTGGTCCCAGGCACAGAGCTCTAGGAACTGTTTTCCTGAGCATCTCTTGGTTCTCGAAATTGACAAGTCAAGTCCACTTGCTCTGCCACTTTGCCACATCCTAACCTCCTGCCTCACTATAAAAACAACCCTCCCCTCAAAAGAATTTACAAATTAATTTATAAACAATTATAAATTCTAGACATGGAAATAGAAATATAGTCCACACAATCTTGGTTCAAAGTTGGAGATATAGAGCAATGGCAGGTACACACAGTGCATGTGCAAACACCACACAGAACTTCCTCACCATAATACTTTTTTGGGGGAAATGAAGCAAGGACCTTTGTACTGAGCACTCTCCTTCTCTTAAATTTTCACACAGAATCTCACCGAGTTGCCCAAACTGAGTACAAACTTGCCATTCTCCTGCCTCAGCCTCCCAGAGAACCCCACCATAATACTTTTAAATGGGTTACTGTGCCCAAGACACTGATACCCTTAGCTTTGTGGAATAGCACCTGCAGTTAATACTCACTATTAGTGCTAATGGAGTTTCAACACTGATACTACTACTGATACTTAGTACTGACGTTGAAAAGGTTGGAAAGCATTGAATGCATGACCAAAACACTACTTAAGGATACTAGCAAGGTGGCTGGATATCCAATAAATCTATATGTGGCCAGTAATCATGTCACAGTTACTGGTAATGTGAAACAAATTAAGGGCTAGGGATGTAGATCAGTGGTAGAGTGCTCACCTAGCATGTACAAAGTCTTGAGTGCCACCTCCAGCATTGGGGTAAATTAAATAAAATTGACAATGGGGGGCCTTTGAAAGGTTGTACCAGTTACTGGTAAGGAAGGAGGGAATAGTCTATCTCATACTGCAAAGGAAACACTTTGGATAGCAGCATATTACTAAGGCTTTGGAAACATGTCTCTTGGTCCAAGAATTTCATGTCTTTATTAAAGCAAAAAGTAAGTAAATGACTGATTAAATAGACAATGATCACAAAAGGCTGCAAATATATTCATTGGATAATGAATGAAAAATACAGGGTAGAAACCTGTATGAACCCGAGGTTACACACTGCAAGCCAACAAAGATTAAATTCAGCCTCAGGGGATGATAAGTGCTGGGGGTGTAGCTCCACAGGAGAGCATCTGCTGAGCATGCACAGGGCTCTAGGTTCAATTCCCTAGACAGGAAAGAAAATGACCAAGAAAAAGCCCCAGGTATAGTAACAGCACCAGCTCCTCCCACAGAGGAAGGGGTGACTTGCTGTGGTCTGCCCCGTGATGGGCCACCTTCAGCACCCACAGTCCCCAAGAGACCGTCATTCCTCCCAGACCACACAGCTGCACACCAGGCACCTGCCAGGTAATTTGAGCACGTTGACCCTCATGGAGTATAAGAAGTCATTATCACCAGGTGGTGAGATTCTGGGTAGGCATTTTGTCTTATTTACTTAGCTATTACCTTCAAAGTTTTCTTCAATAAATATGTATTGCTTTGTAGTAAAAAAAAAAAAAAGTTATTTCTTAAAGTGTCAAATCATAACCATAATATCACTTCATCTAAAAAGATTAAAACAATTACAGATAACAGAATGACCACAGTTTAAAATTAACTTTAATCGGGCTAGGGATATAGCTCAGTGGAATAAGCACCTGCCTGGCAAGCACAAGGTCCTGAGTTCAATTCCCAATACTGCAAAATAAATAAATAAATAAATAAATAAATAAATAAATAAATAAAACTTTACTAAGAAGTACAGTACTATATAACATTACAGTTATTACAGGATTTCCCTCCCTTTGATACTAATTAAAACTCCAAACTGGACAGCCAGCTATAGCATTTTACAAAACAGTTTGTCTTCAAGGAAAGCAGCTTCTGTGGACACTCAGCTCATAAAACAGCTATTTGAAGGATTCATTTCCATATATTTATAAAGTTCCTTTCAATAAGAAAAGCAAGCAAAAAGTTTGTCCTGTGGGAAACCTATGTTCATAAGCTTAACTAATTCGGTGTGTATAAAGTCAAATTAGTTCTTGAGCTTTAACTAACTCAGTGTGTATAAAATTAAATTAGTTCTTGAGCTTGAGCTGTTTTATTTGATCACTAATATTACAGGTACTTCTGAATTGACAATGGGGTTATTTCCCAATAAACCCATCATAAATTCAAAACACTGTATGTAGAAAGTGCATATCCCTAATCTATCAAACATCACAGATAAGCAACACAGCAAACTACAGCACTTGTTTCCCTCTGTGATCCTGTGGCTAACTGGGAGCTGTGGCCGGCTGCCACTACCCATCATTTTGAGATAGGATCTCACCACATATTACTAGCCCAAGAAAAAACAAAATGTATAATTTAAGCCCATCTCCTCCCCTCTATTTTCTTCTCTCCTTCCCCCCTCCTCCTTTGCAGCACTGGAGATTGAACCTGTTTTTATTAACTTTTGAGATAGGGTCTCACTAAGTCACTAAACTGCCCAGGCTAGGTTGGAACTTGCAGTCCTTTTGTCTCAGCCTCTCAGTGGGCTGGGATTACAAGTATGTGCCACCACACCCAGATTTTCCTTTCTTTCTTGTATTTTTTTAAGAACTAAGAATGGAACCCAGAGCCTCCCACATGCTACACAAGCAATCTACCACACAGTCACATGCCAAGTCTTTTCTATTTACAGTTCTGTGACCAGAACTGTGGAAGGAATTAAATTTGTAAACCAAGGTACCACTGTAATTTCTATCTTGAGACAGGCTCTTGCTAATGGCCCAGGTGGCCTGGAACTTGCAGTTCTCCTGCGTCAGCCTCCAGAGTAGCAAGCACCACCAGGCTTTGTTGCCACCAGCCTGGCTTAAAGTACCATTTCTACTGAATGCACACAGCTTTTGCACCATTGCAAAGTGAAAAAACAGAGTAAGTTGAACCATCCTAAATCAGGGTTTTATGGGGTTCTCTCAAGAAGCTTGAAAAGGAAATTGGACCCAGAACAACACTGAGGGCACTTACTCCCTCCTACAGGTGACATCCTAGGAACCCGCCTGCCATGTTTCTTCGTCCTCAGTTTCCTTCTCTTTCTACCCCAACCCCACGCTGGGGATGGAAACCAGAGCCTGCATACTGAGCTGCGTCCCTAGCTCTTTTCTCATGTTTTACTTTAAGACAGGGTCTTGCTAAATTGCTAAGTTGCCCAGGTTGGGTTCAAAAGGGATCTTCCTACCTCAGCCTCCCATCAGGCTGGGATTAGCTCTTTTTGTTTTGTCTCATTTTGTTTTAATTTTTTTGTGAAAGGATCTCTCTATATAGCCCAGGGTGGCCTTAAATTCACTATGTCCCCTGCGCTGGGTGCAAACTTGGAATGATACTCCTGCCTCAGCCTCTCAAGTGCTCTCTAATCTTTTAAAGAAAACTGAAACAACAGTTGTAACTAAATACATGGGAAGAGCTCTAAAAATAAGTAGCACTACTTAGAGGAGAAATTGAGAACTATTATTCATTGAAACCTGCCATACACAGGAATAGCACTATTTACTATCTAAGGTTAAAACAAAATGAATGGGTTTTATTTACCACACTGGCACTAGGCATTGAACCCAGAAAGCACTGAGCCACATCCCCAGACCTTTTTTTATTTTTTATTTTGAGACAGGGTCTCGCTAAGTTCCCTAGCTTGCCTGGAACTTGGATTCCTCTTGCCCTAGCCTCCCAAGTAGCTAGGATTGCAGGTGTGCACCACCACACTGGGCTATCAATTGATTTTTATAACCAATGGCTCCCCAGTGAGCAGATTCTCATTACAGATAATACACAGGAATGGTGTTTATACGTTGGCTTACAGTACAACATATTACCCTCATTAGAACGATAAAACTGCTGAGGAAATTTGCCTCAGAGAGAAGTAATTAGCTCTGTACGTACAGACACACAGATGAATACACATACACACACACACACACACACACACACACACAGGAACAAACTGGCTACAGTAGCATCTTGTTTCAGTGTTTTTATCATTAAGAGTCAGTGTCCTCCTTAACTACACTAGTGAAAGCACAATACTAAAAACCAACTGACTGGCTATTTCCACAAACTATATCCATATCTTGCAAATGCATGCCACAAGACACCAGAAGGACCTGCGGACAAAATGTAAGGAGAAAAAAATCAAATGCTCTCCACAGCAACACAGGATCAAAAGCACCAGCCTCTTCTGTCAAGAGGACGTTTAATTTTAACCACCAAGGACAAAACTTTGGCCAACTGCTACGACCTTGCTATTTTCTCACTCACATTCATTTGAATCCAAAACTCTGTCACATAGCTCAGCAGTTCAACTCCTAGCTCTACCTCTCAGTGAAGAGAGACATGTACTCAGATCCACTCCTACGCGGCCCGCACACAGCCCTGCTCACACAGTGAGAAAAGATGTCAGTGACCATGCTGAAAGTCGAGCCATGGCAGTCCTACCTCAGCAGGCAGACCGACTAAGGCCAGAGGAAGCTAAAACAACTTCATCAGTGTTCTCTCCGGGCACTGAGACAGTAAGGCAAAGGAAGAAAAAAGAATGAAGATGTGTTATGTATGCGTACCAATGCCCACGATGAATGTAATAGTTACATACCTCAAACATGTACTAATAGAAAATCTAACAACTGGGCCGAGGATACGGCTCAGTGGCACCAGAGTCTCCTTGGCAAGCGCAAGGTTCTGAGTTCAATTCCCAGTACCAAAAAGGAAAGAAGGAAAATGTAACAACTTTAAAGATAAAAAGACAAGCTACCAATCATTAATTCTGCAAGAAAAAGGTCAAAAAGGATTAACACGATCTATGACTTAACTTGTTTGAAATTCACTTTGTCAGGGGGCTATAAACTTTAGCTTCAGTGATATGCTATTATCTTACTGCTTTATTTTTGAGACAGAGTCTTGCTATGTAGTACAGGATGGCCTTGAACTCATTATGTAGCCCCAGCTAGCCTGGATTTCAGTGATCCTCCTGCCTCAGGTCCGGAGTACGGAGATACAGGTGTATACTACCACTCCCAGCTACACTCATTGATAGGAGTTTTGTGGTTCATTGTTAAACACTCCTATAGTGGAGCTGGGGCGGCCCTCTGTACTGAGGCCTCTGCGTTACTGGAGTGAACTCCTTCAGGCACTTCAAATCCTGCAAACTCACTGACAGTGTCTGACAGACTCTCAGCTATCTCCCTCGTCACACTTCTGGAGTCCTCTGTTCCCAAGGCAAGCACACATCACAACTAACTGTGCTTTCAAATTTTACCAGTTTCCATTGCTCATCCTGTTTTTCATGCAATAGAACATTAGGAAAACCATTACAGAATGAAATATAACAAGATTGTGTGCAGGGATGCATTTCAGATACTTTATGAGGCTCATTTGTGAGTCAAATCCCATGACCAACGTTTCAGAGACGGGTATACATGTCAAGGACCTCCACAAAAGAAATCAGGCATGTGAAAAGTACCCTAATATCTGTACAACACATCTGGGGAACAGGTTAAGAGTTCTGGACTCTGTGGTCAAAAATCAGTGCAGCCATTTGCCGGCTAAGTTACCTAACTGGTACTACAGTTTTCAAGGCATATTCTTCTGTAAAGTGCAAGACTTTGTGAAGGTTAAGTGAGTTAACTCAGTATATAAATACTGCAGAAGGACCTGATAGATGTTAGGTGTTGCTATTGCAGCTACTTTCTGACTTTCCATAACCCACTACTAACAGGCATTCTGTTTCCTAAAAGAAAAGCCTGAATGTTATTGGTTACATCACTCTAAAAAGAGGGGTCATTTGAGGAGGGTAGAGACTGGAGCATCCACGCACCACAGTAAATATGAACTGCCACAACCTCTCAAAATGGCATGCTGGAAATCTGCATCAAAATCTTTCAATTTAAGCTGGTCACGGTGGCGCACCCCTATGATCCCAGCACTCAGGAGGCTGAGGCAGGAGGATCATTGTGAGTTCGAGACCAGCCTAGGCTACAAAGTGAGCTCAAGGCCAGTCTGAACTTCATGGCAAGACCCTGTATCAAAAAGACACACACACACACACACACACGCACACACACAATCTTTCAACTTTCGCATATCCTTTGGTATCTATTCTACTTCTGTGAATCTACCTGAAAGAGGAAATCTCACAGATGTACAGGGATGTATGTGGGCTACTTATTACAAGGTTACTGGTAACGGTGCAGAGAAAACAAACTAATATCTAGTAAAATTAATTTGGTTAAGCTATCAGATATCCACAAATTGGGATATTATTCAGTTACTAAACTATGTAACTGACAATATAGACATCCAGCATAGAAAGACAGTCCTACGATGGTAGCACCCACCCCACCCCCACCCATCGGGCTAGAAAACCACCATATACGTGTACAGAGAGATCTCATTTTCATTATCAATAACTGTATATGAATAGCCACATGCACACACAAAAGAATCTGAACAGACTGTCCTCAGGCAATAAAATTATGAGTATTTTATAGTTTTCTACTACCTACTTTCTATATTTCAGTTTTTCCATGTACAGTAAATTTTTAAATACAAAGGGCATTAACCAGGTGTGGCGGCACAGACCTATAATCCTAGCACCCTGGGAGGCTGAAACAAGAAGATCAGAAGTTGGAGCCCAGCCTGCACAAGTTATAGAGACCCTGCCTCAAAATTACAAAAAATGAAAATAAAAAGGGACCTGGGTATGCCAGTACACACTCCTAAGTCTACCACTCTGGGACACCAAAGCTAGAAGACTGAAAATTTGAGCCAACTCTAGGCAATTTAGCAACTAAGTGTACCTTGTATCAAAGTACAAAGAAAAAATAAAGAGGGCTGGAGATACAGCTCAGTACAGATGCCCTGGGTTCCAGCCCCAAAATAATAAAAATAAACTGAAAGTGACCAGTAAGATTTAACTTTATTTTAAAAATCTTACATTTACATAACTGTTTCGCAGCTTAAGTGCTTTTAATGTTTAATCTAGTTACCCAAATTTTTAAAGGTATACAGATTCAGTACCAAAAAATTAGCAAGACTTTTTTTAATCAATATTTTAGTTACTACCATAAAAAACAAAAATTAAATGAGTTAGCTTTTGAACTTCACACACTTCTCTATGAGCAACATTACCCACGACTGATGAGCTGCAGGCACCCAGCATTTGAGCTTTAAATCCTTAGACTTCATTGCTAGTCTTCCCACTTTCCACTGATGAAACTGAGGCACTGAGTGTTGCCACTGATGAAACTGAGGCACTGAGTGTTTCATTGACGAGATCAAAGTCACTAGCGTGATGGAATCCAGTATCTCGAGTTTGTGCTTTTAACCATCCAACCCACAACTGCATAACTACTACTGCTAACTACAAAGACTATTGTTATTTGTAGGGTCCAATGGTAGACTTTGAAAAGGGGGAGTAAATTTTATTAGCACGAAAAGTCAAACTAGAAAACATACCAACTGTGTATTTCCAGGAAACTAATTTTTATTGCATGATGCTCGTCTTATCAGAGCTTATAAGGTGGTATTCAACACAATAAATTATTTACCATTGCACTGTGACTTAAGTTTATCTTCTGCATCTCTAAGCACGTTTTGCTAGTAGTTTTCTTTCCAGCTTATCACCTTGAGCACTCTATGCCAAGGAAAGAGTATCTCCTTTCAACACCCATCAAACTTTGAGAAATTATGGGGATATAGTGCTTGTTGCCCTTGACTTAGAAAATTAGTGACTACTGGTGATTAATTTGACAATAAAGGTTTTAAAAACTGCCCTACTGCCATGTAGTTCACTCATCACTCAACAAATATTTAATTCACTTTCTGCAAGGCACTGGGAACACAATGGTGAGCCAAAGGCTCTGCTGTTCTTAAGCATAAATCATACGTACAACTACATATCTTAAAGTCATAGCCAAGAGTTTTTTATTAGCAGCATAAGGTAGTAAAACTTACTCTGCCATTTGAAAAACTTGCTATCCACTAGAGGAGACAGTCTTATGGGCTACTCAGCAGGAAGGAAGTACAGATGCGGTTTGTTCTCCACCTTCACTGTTCAGGAGAAATTCCTGCAAAACTTTTTGAAAATACCAATTCAGAGCTGCTCCATCAGCTAGCTGATTCTGAAGTGAGGCAACAGGAACTTATTATGTCCAGTACTGAGGATTGAACCCAGGGGCATTCTAACACTAAGCTGGATCTCTAGCCATTTTAATTACTTCTTCTTTTTTATTTTGACAGTCTTGCTAAACAGCCCAAGCAGGACTTGAATTTGTACTCCTCCTGCCTCAGCCTCCCAAGAGCTAGATTGTAGGTATGAGTCATAGTGCCTGGCTAAAAATATGTACCTTTAACATGAATCTCAATCTAGGTTGATTTAAATGATCTGAGACCCAGACCCTGAGAAACCCAACCAGTAAGTAGAGCTGTTCAGGACAGTGATCATTCAAATGTAAACCTGGCACAGTGGGACATACTTTAATCCCAGCTACTGCACTTGGAGGCTGAGGCAGAATGAAAGATGGAGGCCACCCAGCCTGGGCAACTTACTGAGACCCTGCCTTAAAATAAAAAAGGAGCTGGATGTGATGGCATACACCTGTAATCCCAGCACAGGCGCAAGCAACACAGCAACCTGGTGAGACCCTGCCTCGAAATTAAAAAATAACAGGGCTGGGGATACGGCTCGGCAAAAAAGCTGCAGGTGCTATCTCCAGGAGCAAAGGCACAAAATGAATGAAAGAAAGAGAAAAGAGAGCAAACAAGGAAGCATACAGGCTGGACAGCAATCCTGGGTTTGAGCCCCACTGTTACCCCCAAAAATCATCCAGTTGTCTGATTCTACCGTGAGGTCATAGAAACCTTAATTTCTAACCTCAGGTAATGCTGCTGTAAGAGATCTAGTTCCAGACTTTGAGAAACCCAGTCAGAAAGGGAAGCCATTCAGGAGGGAACATCATTCAAAAGAGACCAGTTCTGTGGCAGTGGGGTGTGAACTGAGGGACATAAACCCATGATCAATTCATGAATTCGCTACGATTCACAAATTTAGCAAATTAAAGGTAAGCACGAGGTTGGGGGCGTAGGTCAGTGGTACAGCATGTTTATCATCTCCACCCCATCAATCCCGAGCACTGCCTAAAAAACCAACATGAGTATGAGTAGAGGAATTTACCAGCACCTCTCCCTTAATCTCTAACCAGAGCTCTGAGGGTGTGCCTCAATGCAGGCATCTGGGGACACGATACAACTATGCAGAATTGTACGGGAAAGATTAGAGATGAGAATTAAGAAAAAGGAAATGGCTAGTCAACTGCAAAACAAAAAGTGCTGAGGTCGATTTCACAAAACTTGCTACCACTCATTTTATGCCCCGTTTCACAATGCTTAGTATCTGAGCAATCCACAGGGTTCCAAAGTGCATTAAAAATTTGTTCCTCTCTTACTCAGGCAGAATAATAATAGCGTTTTATAAAGGGTACACTCGTTGATTTCAACAGATATATTCTTAGGTAAAGAAATACCAACCTTAATACTAGTTTAAATGTGTTTAAAATATCTTTAACCCCATCACCAAATCAAATGAACCTCATTTCTTAATTTAGATCATTTAAAACTTGCTGGTGCCTCTACAAACCTCAGCATTTTCATTTTTTAAAAAGTGTTTTTAGTTATGAGCAAACTCCCATGGGAACAATATAAATGCTTTAACTTGCAAAAAAAAAAATTTAGGGGCTGGGGATATAGCTCAGTGGAATAAGTGCTTGCCTAGCAAGCGCAGGGTCCTGAGTTTGATCCCCAGTACCGCCAAAAAAATAAAAAAAAAATAAAAAAAATAAAAAAAAATTAACAAAAACAGTTTTGTTCTAAGAGATAGACAAGTCGAAGAAGTAATGAGAAGTGTTTAAGCTTCTGTACCCTCAAGCTTACAGTCATCTAAAAATAAAGAAATCCCAATAAATGCATTCCTCCTGTTTAGGGGGTTTAGAGTGGAACCCAGCAAACCAGCTGGCCCGCTGGCTCCTGGCCCCAGTTCCTGCCCTCACATCCTGTCCACCACATAATCCATGAGCTCTGTCTCTGCGCCTTTCTCTTCATCCGCTCAACGGGGTTAGTAAATCTGCCTCCGCTGACTGATTTCAGATTTTTTCCAGATACATTTGTTAGTATGACATTTGCTTTTACTATCTATACTTTTTCTCGGACTTCATTTTATTATCTGCACATTTTTGACCACAGAAATAGCAAAAGAAGGATGAAAAAAGAAAAGCACAAAGAACCACATCTGGCTTGAATCTCCATATATCCGAACGTTCAGGCTGGCTGTTTTCTCAATAGTATCGACGACGATAGCAAAGTTCGACGGGAAGCTTTCACACTGAAGAAGTTATCAAAAATCTCCATAGCCTCCAGCTCAACCAAGAAGCCGCTCCTATGTTTCTTCAAAAGCAAAGCCTTCAGTGTGAATCACAACAAAAGACGACCCAAAGGAAACGTAATCTACGAAACTGTCTTCTGATCCAAAGGCAAACAGATGTGAAGGAAGGTGCAGCCTATTCCTCGCTGGTTTCCTTTTTTCTCGGAATTCGGATTACATTTCCTCACACAAACCAGAGGAGACTGCAATTGTGCCTTGGGTCCGTACCAGAAACCCGAGTCCGTGCGTAAACGGAAGGCGAAGCGGGGACCCCGAGGACGCGCTCACCCAGCTCGGGGAGCCGCTTTCTGCCAATACCAACCGAGGCAGCCCGGCAGCCCCGCGCAGGGCCACTCGGCATTGACCGTCCTTCACTGACAGGATGGTGCGGACGCTCGGGAGACAAGAAAAGGGGATGAGCCGGGCACTCCAGGCCGGGGACGGGGGGAGGGGGGCTGGCGCGGCGCTGCTCCCCGCGGGCTCGGACTCCGGGGAGGCTAGCGAGGAGCTAGGCTGGGCCGGCCCGCCACCCTCCGGCGGCCGAGGGCAGCGAGGTCAGCCGCTGAGGGACCGCCCGCCCCGTGCCCCTCTCCGCCGGCCAGAGCTGCAGACGCCCCTTCGACCCTGAGCGCGTCCCGCGGCCGCCACCCCCACGGCCAGCCCAAGAGCCCTGGCCTCCGACTTCGGTCACCGGCCCCCCGCCGCCGCCGGCGCCCCCGGGAGGATGGAAAGGCGAGGCGGAGGGTGCGGGCTGAAGGACTGCCGGGGGCACGCGCGCCCCGAGCGGCCATCGCACCGACCCCCGCCCCCGCGCGCCTCCCATCGTCCAGGCCGCCACTGCAGTCGACCCGCTGCTCACCTCATCTCCGCGCGGGACTGCGCTGCCGCCCCGAGCATAAATCAGTGCCGCTCACACGCCGCGGGGAGGGACGCAGGAGCCGCAGCCCCGCACACCATCCCCGCCTGCCCGCCTCTCCGCCCGTTCCCGAGCGCGCGAGGGATTCTCCCTTGCGAGCCGCCGTACTACGGAGCAACCAAGCTGCGCTCCCACCCTGCTATCCTCCACTCCTCTCTACCTCCGTCGCTCCCTCCCTCGCTCCCTCTCTCCCGCCTATCTCCTCATCTCTCTCTGCGGCCTCCCCCGCCCCCAACAACCCCTCAGTCTCCGCCCATAGATGGGCGGGGACAACCGTCTACCAATCATAAGAAAGGAACCACACCTCCTCACCGCCCCTTACCGCTAGCCCCGCCCCCGAGGGAAACGAAAGGAGGAGAGCCGAAAAAAATGAGGTACATCGTAGCGACAGCCGGAACAACCAATCAGCACGCTAGAAGAGAATGATCTTTCCCGCCCCTTCTATTCCCCTTTCCAAGAAAGATTAATCACATATTTCTAGTCTGAGATTTTGCGAGATTTAGTTCCTTGATTTGCTGCAGCTGCTCGTCTCCGTGCGAGAGAGTACCTAGAATGTATTCAACTAGGTTGCGGAAGGTTTAAAAGGAGAGAATAACGTGGAAGTAAAAAGGAGGGCGAGACACAGCCCGAGGATCGTGTTCAGGGTCCGTTTGGAATAAGGAAGGGTGTGGCCTTTAACTCAAATTTGCATAAAACGGAACCCATCTGGGCGTCTCCAACTAGTTCCCTTTATTGGTAGCCTCTAAATGGTACCTCCTTCTCCCCCTCCCCCGAGGGGAGCATGCCGGGAGATGTAGTTCTCAGTTCGGTTGCTATGGCGTCCTCTGCAGCCTGCAAGAGTCCGGCCCCGCTCTGCAGGAGTGACGAACGGTCTGACCAATGGGAGCATCAGCTGGGCCCGAGGGGGCGGGTTCTCTGCAGAAGGACTGGAAGGTGGCGGTGGCGAAGGAGCTGGGCTTTGGGTTTGCTGGCAGGCAGGTCATCTTTGGTAAGCGCGTTGTCTCTGTCGGAAACGGGGCTTCGGGCGAAAGATGGAGGGACGCCCAGACGAACTGTGTAGTCCTGGGGAGAGGGTGGTTCGCGTCGCACGACAACCTGAGACGCGCTCGCTCAGGCCTAGCCTAGCTGAGGCCATCGAGGGGCGGTGAGGCTGGATTTTGACGCGCAATTTCCTGGTCTTTATAGGTGTTGATTATAGGTTTTATCTCCGTTTCCGTCTCCTTCACATTTATGGAGGCAGAGGTCTGTCCCCTTGTTTGACTCTTCCCCTCTCAGCTTCTGCTTATGCCTGTAGTTTCGTTATCTTTCTCCATTAGTTCTCTGCAATGGTTTTCTTCCTTCGCATTCCTGTTTGCCGTAAGCAGTTGCCTAAAGCAAGGGTGTTTGCCTTTATGTGGCGGCAGGACCAGATCGGGCCTCATCCTAAAGCCGTGTACCCCGAGATGTTCTAGAACAGTTGGTAAGGGTCGCCGCAGGACCCGCTGCTGAATTGCAGATCCTGGTTCTGTAGGTGTGGGCCTGAGAATCTGCATTGTTAACAAGCCTCCAGGTGCAGCAGGGCCAGGTTATGACTAACAAGGTTCTACATCGCCTTCAACAATTTGAGCCACTTAAGTACTTTTAAATACCCTTCACATTTAAAAAGTGAAAAGAAAAGTGAAATTTTATATGTTCGTTTAACCCAATGTTTCCAAAATACTATTTCAACTCAGCCAAATATTTTAAAATGAAATATTGTATACCTTTTTCTCATGAATTTTTACAAATCTTTTTTATTTTCTTCTTTAAATTTTATTTTTTGTTTAGGGATATAGCTCAGTGGTACAAGTGCACTGCTTGGTAAGTGCAAGGTCCTGAGTTCGATTCCTAGTACCAGAAAAAACAAAAACCTTCCATGAACTTTCATTTTTTACTTTGATACTTTGCCCTCTTTGAGTCTTTTTTTATATAGAACCTCAAAATGATACAGGGGACATAAATGTAACTCCAAGCCTGCCAGATAGCCCATACACTGAGTTAATGTGCCCCAAAGTCAAAGAATAAATTCTAAGGAGCAACAGAGGTTAAGAATAGGACAGTTTATTGGGGAAAAAGAATGGGTACTAGAAATATTTCCTGAGAAACCAGAGGAGTCCCAAATGGATTACCAAGGAGCCCGCCTCTCAAAGGAAATTTTATAGAGCAAAATCAGGAGGTGGGTACAATGTGAGACAAAATTATGATAAACCAACCAATGTAGTGTAGTGGCACATGCCTGTAATCCCAACAATTGGGAGGCTGAAGCAGGAGGATCTCGGCAAGTCCAAGGCCAGCCTGGGCTACATAGTAAGACCTTGACTCAAAAAACCAAAAAGAAAAAATTATGATCAACCAATAAGATTACAAGTACAGGGCGGGCATAGTGGTGCACAACTGTAATTTCAGCACCTGAGAGGGTAAGGCAGGAGGATCGCTGTGAGTTTTGAGCCCAGCTTGGGCTACACAGTGAGTTCAAGGCCAGCCTGTACTGAATAGCAAGTCCCTGTCACCTCCCCGCAAAAAAAAGAGAAAGAAAAGATTACAAGTATAGTCACTTAGGTAATACTGATCCAATGAGGAAGCAAGTCACTTAGCAAGTGTACATGGGTGAAATCATTAACTGTGGTCAATAATCTATAGTCTTAGTCTTAGTAGCCTTAGTGGCCGGGAAAGGATGACCCACCCCACCTCTAAAGAGATAATAATAAGGTAATGGTTCATTCATATGGGAAATCTCAAAAGGATAGTACCATTAATCTCAAGCTTCCAGGTATCCCTTATGTGCATCTGGCCATTGTGACTTTTAAATCTTCACATGCATCTCCAGCCAGAGTTTTGATGTGCTCTCATCTTCTGCACTGACTCCTTTGAGGGCCCAGTCCTGTCTGACTGCCAATAATATTTCATCTAATTTAACTGTCTATAATGATTTGTTTTTGTTTTCCAACACTGGTGTGCATTTTACACTTATAACAGCTCAATTCTAACTACACGCAGTTCAGATCCTTAGTCGTCACCTGTAGCTGTTGGCTGCTGTTACCACAGTGCAGACCCAAATGGTGTAATGGACCACTGTAAAATTAAAGGTGATAAAATTGTGGTTGCATGTGACGATCTGTTTTAGTTACTTTATCCTTGCTGAGACAAAATACCTGATGCCCAAAGTTAAGGGAGGAAAAGTTTATTTAACTCACAGTTTATAGAGGTTTGATTCCCTAATCGGCTGGCTCCAAGGCAGGGTGGCTTGAAGAGAACAGTTCATGGTGGCCAGAAGGTAGCAAAACAAACAAGAGACATTAAAGCATCTTTGTGCCTCCTTTATATTGTGTGTAGGCGGCCAAGATGAGGATGGTACCAAACCAATCAGTAGACTGATTAGTAATCACTCGCCTCTAATCTTAGCACCCTCTCTGAAAAATATGACTGCCTGAGGCTTTGGGGAGATGTCCTCACACAAGCCCCTTGCTGCTTTTCTGTATGGCTTCAGAGCTACTGGAGAGGCTCTCTTCCCTAATTATGAAAATAATAGTAAAAAAATGACACTTACTGAAAGTCAGGTCTTATTATAATGAGTGTTTTGCCTGTGTTACTGTAATCTTTGCAGCAATCCTTGAAAACCTCTGAGGGTTCAAAATAGAATCACTGGGCCAGGGATATAGTTCAGAGGCACAGCGCCTGCCTGGCAAGCACAAAGTCCTGAGTTCAATTCTCAGTACAAAAAAAAAAAACCACAGTTAAATAAAAAATAGAATCACTTAGGACTTATATACATTAATCACTACAACAAATAATACCTTTTGTGACTAATTCCCCTTCACTGATGCTTCTGCTCCAACTTATGGCACAGGATGAGATGTTCAGATTTGAAACAGAGCTCCCCATATAAAATCAAGCTGCCTGATATTTTAGGTGAAATGTTTTGGTAGTTTTACAGTTCTCCATGATGCTCATTTAAAATCAAAGTTCTGGATTGAAGAAGCAAACCGAAAACCTGAAGTGGATATTCAGGGCTCTGACCAGTACTGTATCCTGCACAGTAATAAGTCTTGATTCATTTTTGTACCTTTATGAAGAAAGAAAATGGGAAAGATTGGGAATTTTTAAAATGCTTTATGCAGGGTAAGGTAGTGCCACATATTTGTAATCCAGCATTGAGAAGGCTGAGGCAAGAAGATCTTTGTGAGTTCAAGGTCAGCCTAGGCTAGTGACTGCAAGGCCAGCCTGAATCACATAGCAAGACGCTGTCACAAAAAAAAAAGCTTCTTTATGGCATCAGTGTTTTTTCTGATTTTGTTTGTAGTGAGCTTTTTCTTTTTCAGTTGATAATTGTTTCTTTGTCCTTATAAACTTCATATGGACTATTTCAAAAACAACTATCTTCCCTTGCACCAAGCAAATGAGCTCTGAGGACAAGAGCAAGAATACACACTTACACAAAGTAAAACATGGTATTTCGCAAAGGAATTTCTTCCATATTTATATAATTCATGTTATGAAATTTTTCTCTTTTTTTTTTTTTTTTTTTTTTTGCGGTACTGGGGATCAAACTCAGGACCCTGCGCTTGCTAGGCAAGTGCTTATTCCACTGAGCTATATCCCCAGCCCGAGATTTTTCTCTTGATTTTCAATTTTTTAGTAAATGTTTAACCAAAATTACAATTCGTACTTTCATTTAAACCAGGAAATGTTTTCTTAAAGACCTTAAGGTGAATTGGAAAATAACAGTAGCAGTAAGATAATAACAACAGTAGGTAGAGATTTTCTGTTGGGTGAGGAGACTGTGGTAAGCGATCAGGAAGGTTCAGTTGCCTGCTCGCCTCTTCATTGGCCCACCTGCATTGTCAGTGTCACTTGATAAAGCCACCTTAAAGGGAAGATTAGGGCCAGGGATATAGCTCAGTGGCGCAAGCACCTACTGGCAAGCACAAGGTTCTGCATTCGATTCCTGGTATGAAAAGGGGGGGAGGCGATTATTCACCACACCACTGACGCTTTGCCCAGTAGCATAATGTGGGAAAATATGCTGATTCAGAAATTGAAGTACAAATTTCTTTTATTCTGGATCATAATCAAATGGCTATATATTAAATACTAACTGGACCCAAGATCCCCCTCTCTGACCCACAAATCCCCACACCCCTGTTGGTTTTGGCAGCACAGTGCCTTAGTGAGAAATCCTACACTCATAAATGAGAATTAGTGGTATGGATTCTGTAACTCAAGAAATAATATAAGTAAAGCTCTCTCAGGGTGTCGGGGGAAGTATTCAAAAATTTTTTTAAGATTCAAAAAGGTCTTAGGACCAGGGACAGTGGTGCACACCTGTAATCCCAACACTGGGGAGGCTGAGGCAGGAGGATTGACATGAGTTCAAGGCCAACCTGGACTATATAGTGAATTCAAGGTCAGCCTGAACTATATAGCAAGACCCTGTCTCAAAAAACCAAAATAAAAAAATCAAAACGGTCTTATTGGGAGCTTCTCTGCCCCATAAGCACATGATAAAAGCCACTTGTTGAATAGATAAATAACATTTGATATCTCTAAGCAGATACCTTTTTTCCCTTTTTTTTTTTTTTTTTTTTTTTGTTTCTGCCTAAAGCCTAGAAAAACTTTTCTTCTTTTGCGTCTCTATTTTTAGTCTCAGGTTGGACAAAATGTAGATTATAACTCGTGTGTGTATGGTCTTGAAGGTATTCACGGAAACAGTGTAGATTGTCATAATTAGAAGAGACTTTAACAGTCATTCGATTCTTCTGTCTCACATAGTATTTGAATGCCCTTTATGAGTCCTTAAACTGTGTATCCAATCTCTGTTTAAACCCTTCTAGTGGTAGGGACCATACAGTTCTATCTGTGGGAAGTTCTTAAGGCACATGTGCCTTGCTAGATTTGCTTTCTGGGACAGAGCCCAGCGTGAGCCACTTTCAGCATCTGCAGTGCCCATCTTGTAACAGGTACAAATAGTGCAGCTGTTCACAACAGAACACTCTGACCCATGACTTAGGCCTAGAATATACAGATTTCTATAAATTGTTGCCTATACAAGGTGGAGAAGTGTTATGACCACTAAGGCCAGATGTCCACCGTCCTGCTTGCTTGCTTGCTTGTTTGTTTGTTTGTTGAGACAGAGTTTCACTGTAGTTTAGGCTGGATTTGAACTCACTATGTAGCCCAGACTGGCCTTAAACTTGCATGATCCTGCTGCCTCAGCCTCCCAAGTGCTGGGACTACAGGTGTGCACCACCATGCCCAGCTTCACCTCCCTCGGTTTTTTTTTTTTTTTTAATCTTTTTTAGACAGCATCTCACTCTTCAGTTCAGGCTGGCCTTGAGCTCACTTTGTAGCCTAGGCTGGAACTCAATGATCCTCCTGCCTCAGCCTCCCACATGCTGGGATTATAGGCGTGCACCACCATGCCCAGCTTCACCTCACTCTTAAAGCACAGCTGGCCTGTTCCTTTCTGGTTAACACTATCATCCTCCACAGCCTGCAAAATACAGTATTTGAACCAAAGTGCCAGTTGATTTGCCAGCTTGATTATGTTGCTTGTTTTTCTTTTCTTAAGGGTTTTGTTTTGTTTGATATAGTGTTTTACTGTGTAGTCCAGTCTGGCCTTAAACTCCACTGTGTAGCGGAAGCTGGCTGAACTCACGGCAAGTCCTCCTGCCTCAGCCTCTCCAGTTATTGGAATTACAACTGTGAGCCACCACACCCAGTTTTAAACCAAGTCCTTTAGGTGGGCATGTGGTTAGACATATGTCTTTTTCTGATGTGTGGATATGTATGATGGGGTCTCACAGATTAGTAAGAACATTGTTACTATTTAAGCTAGGCATGGTGATGCACACCTCGGACTTAGGAGGTTGGGGCAGGAGGACCTCAAGTTTGAGGCCGGCCTGGTCTATATATGTAGCAAGACACTATTTCAAAAAAAAAAAAAAAAAAACTTTAATATTAAGTCACCTCTTCCCAACAGATCAGAATGTAACTAAACATTTCCCCATAATCTAACTAGTATTGTGATGCTAGGCACAGGTCCTAAGGATAAGAAATAGAACTTTAGATACCAAGACAGTTTCAGGGAGCTTGACTTAGTGGCAAGGTTGAGTATAGGGGGCCACTTTTCAACTTCTGATTTTCTGGAGCCTCGCTGCTTGACAGTATATCTTTGCTTTTTGAAAAATGAAGGTAAATTGGAGAATAACTGAGCCCTGAGCCTGAAGTGGTCGTAGTATCGCCAAGTTGGTGTCACAGGCTAATAAAAACGTGAGCTTAGAAAAAAGAGTTTGAAGTTTCAGGAATTAAATTGGCCAGAAGGAGGAAGAGAGATGAAGCTCCAGGCCTCAAACGTCACCTGCTCCACTGGTGTCCCTGAAATGAGCAGGCCAGACAGGACACCCTACAGGGAAAGAATAAAGCCGATGACATCGTATGGGGATGGGGGTGGTGATGTAGCTATGACCGAATCTAGGAAAGCCTCCGATGGCTGAGGGTTACGGCCAAATCTTGTTGGTGGGAAAGATGAATCCAGCTTTATGTCTGTTGAATTTGAGGTTGATCTGATCCTCAGAACACTTTGGGCCTGAAAGGGTAGATAACGAACGATCTGTGGAGGTTTCATTTACAATTATTAATAGATGAGTTTCTTGGGGTATTGAATGTAGGAGGAACAGGGCCAGCGGAGTTCATGTTGCTGTTAAAACAAAGGTGAAGCCATTTGAAATTATTCTCCTTGATTTTTTAGAAATCCTTATACAGATCATGCCTTTGTGAACTCGTTTCAGGAGAACCAAAGCAAATTCAATGCTTAGGTTCAATGTTGACCTTGTGGGGAAATTTGATTTGGTTCTTGTCCTGTTCGCTTTGCAACCAGAAGTGTAGAAAGATTAAGTTCATGAGCCAAGGTACCACTATATTTATAGTTAAATGTTTAACTAATGCAAAGTCTTCTTTCTGCTTTTATCAAAAATTATTTAAAATAACTCATCTTAATTTTTGTTTCCATAAATTTTTTAGCATGTTTAATATTTGGCCATAATAAAAGTTTAAAGTATCTACTAACAAAATCTTTAGATAGCAAATTTATGTCAAGCATTTTAAAATTCTGATATACCCTATAAAGTATAAAGTCTTCACTCTTTTCAGAGGGCATACCAGCTTACTTTTTTTGTTCTTGCCTTCGTAGTATAGTACATGTTTGTGATGCATAGTGGATACACTCACCTTGGGACGTTGGTACATACAAATATCTGGTCTTAGTCCTTTTACTTGCCTTTCCCACCAGCCTACATTTTTAGACAGGTTTTTGGTCATTGAAAAGTTCTATATGAGCCAAGTATGGTGGCACACGCCTGTGATTCCAGCACTTGGGAAGCTGAGGCAGGAGAATCGTTGTGAGTTCAAGACCAGTCTGGGCTTCAAAGTGAGCTCAAGGCCAGCCTGAACTGCATAGTGAGACCCTGTCTCAAAAAGACTAAATAAATAAATAAAAGTTCTATGTATGTGTTGTGCAGAAGGTACAGTTCTGTCATAGAACATTGAATTCAGCCCCCAGCACTAACCCCCCCAAATTTTTTATATAGTACTCTTTGTTTAGCAAAGTTTATAGTAAGAAATACAATTTTAAGGTTACATGACTCTTGGAAATGTCATTACAACTATGTTTTTATTCTTATTTTATTTTATAAGGTATGCAGTTATTTTGTTTTCTATATGCAAATACACCTACATCTGGTAAGAATTTTATTAAATAATAGATGGACCAGTGCCTAGAAATTATGTGGTCCTTGAATATCACCTATTCTACCATTTTCTTTGTGTACGAGAGGTAGGGGCTAGGGACACTGAACCTAGGGCCTTCCCGCTGAGCTACATCCCCAGGGTGTACATCCAATTTGAGACCTGGCCTGAGTTGCCCAGGATGGGTTTAAACTTGGGGCCTCCTGCTTCAGCCTCTCAGAGTGCTGTAATTACAGATGCGCACCACCACACCCCACTACCATTTCCTTAGAGCTAGGAAGTTGATATTCCTTTTGGGGAGGCCACCAAAACAAAGCAGTATTGCAACATTGTTTTTCTAGCCTCTTTTATGAAAACGTCTCTCTTTTCTTACTTTGTAAATTCTGAGAATATTTTTTATCCTACACAGTTCTTAATTGGACCGACAAGACCAGCTTGACCTTTAGAAAAACCATTTAGCATGATATAGCTAAAAACATAGGTATTATTATGTGTGTATTTTCTTTTGGGGACCTGAGGGATATAAGCAAACATCTTACCCTCTAAGTCTTGGGATAGTGTGTGAGGTCCGTGTGATTGCTCTACATGCCATACATGAAGACTCAGAGAACACAGTGGCATCCAAAATACAAAGAGAAGTGCTTTGAAATCAAGATGTGACACATAAGTTTTCCCTTCCTGGAAAAGACAGCTTTACTAGCTCCAGACTAAGTAGGAGCAAAGATCTATTTATCTAATGATAAGGGGTGCTGATTCACCCAAGCAGTAGTTTGGAAAGCCAGCTAGTCAGTAGATAAATAAAACAGGGTTTTTGTTTGTTAGCATAAAACAAATCTAGAAGCCCGGAGCAGATGGGGTAGATTGACTGTCCCTGAAGGTGACTGAAGAGAGGAGGCGGGGCTGAACTTTCCTTACTGAGCAGAATCTGTAGATGGTACAGCACACTCAGGAAACAGGCCTGTGCGGAAAGATTGGGGGGACTATCGATGGGAAGTCACACTGATGAGGACAGACAGGATTTGAGGCACAGTCATGGACAGAGTGGAGACTGCATTTTAGAGAGCCTCGGCATCCAGGCAGAAGAGGTGGGGTACATGCTCTGTGCTGAGACTCTTCTTCCCCGCGCCCCACAGACGCTGACACAAAGGGGGTAGAAGACTGAAATTTAGCCATTTAACCCTGCTCGCCTTTTTGTTTTGTTTATTGTCAGTAGTAGAGGTTGAACTAAGGCCTTCACACTTACCTACATTGTATTATTTATGGCAGTTTTGTTTTGGGGGCTTTATTTGATTCTTTACTGTGTAGTGCACGCTGGCCTTGAACTCGATTATGTGGCCCAGGCTGGCCTCAAACTCATAACAATCCTCCTGGCTTACCTTTCCAAGTGCTGGGATTACAGGCCTGTGTCACAACACCTGACTTACTATTTTTTGAGACAAGGTCTCCTTAAGTCACTAAATTGCCTAGGCAAGGCTTGAACTTGTGAACCTCCTGCCTCAGCCTCCTAGAGTGCTAGGGTTACACACACAAGCCACCACCCCCTGCTTATACAGTTTCTTTACATGACTTCAGTGTGTATTCATATTCTGTTCCAACATTAGAATACCGCATCCTGTGGGCTGGGGATATAGCTCAGTGGAATAAGCGCTTGCCTAGCAAGCGCAGGGTCCTGAGTTCAATCCCCAGTACCGCAAAAAAAAAAAAAATAGAATACCGCATCCTAGAAAGCAACCATTGCTCACCTACAGTAAAATTTTAGTAATTTCTGGACAAATTTTTCTGCTTTTTTTTTTGGAGACAGCGTCTCACTATGTAGTTCAGGCTGGCCTCAAATTTGTGATGATCTCCCTGCCTCAGCTTCCTGAGTCCTGGGATCACAGGTATATGCCACCATGCGAGGCTACCCCCACATTTTCAAGCCATTTTTTTTATTAACATGTACTAATTATCTGTCCTGAAAGATGAAATATTCTAGATTTAAATGATATATCTCAATAGCAGCTCAATAGGAAACCATTAAATACTATAATAATTCAAATGTTTATTAATAGATAATACCAACTTACTGATTACTACAGTGAAATAATTTATAATGCAAGCATCCAACCTTTTGGTTTGCCTGGATTGCATTAAATGAAGAAGTACTGTTTTGGGCCACATATAGAATAGTTAATATATGTATAATAAAACTTCCTTTTTTATATTTTAACTTGTTAAATTACTTTATAAAATAACACAAGCCCAAGTTTAATAATTAAATAGGAAAGCTTACATGTTATGTCTCCTACTGTGACATTAGGACATTCACTTTTAAAATTAGGCTGTACACTTTGGGTTTGTGTGCGTTTCTGTGTATATTTTATACCTCTGAAATATACATTTAAAATAATTTTGCAGTGTGATTACTATGAAAGTTAAACAGCTGTGGAAGCTTCAAGAGGTCTACAGAATACAGGCTTAAGTACTGGCATTAAGTAGTTTGTAGACTGACGGAGAATTGGGGTCACAGTTTCAGTCAGTGTCTTGATTACTCACTTTTCTTTTTTTTTTTTTTTTGTCTTTTTGAGACAGGGTCTCTCTATGCAGTTCAGGCTGGCCTTGAGCTCACCTTGTAGCCCAGGCTGGTCTCGAACTCACAATGATCCTCTTGCCTCAGCCTCTGGAGTGCGGGGATTACAGGTGTGCGCCACCCCGCCTGGCTTTCTAGTTGTCTGTAAGACTCTTAAAGCCCTTTAAAATTTGGGCCAGCTTCTCTGCCCCTCAGAAGGGTTTAGTTTTTTCCCTAAGTATACCAACTGTTTTTAATAAGAAAGTGAAATTTAAAATGCACTTGCCTGTGAGTAAAAGATTGAACAGTGAACCTAGACATGCTCCCAGAGACGGTTGCATGTTCTCATATTTGATTACGTTAAATGAAAGAGGTATTGTCTAAATTTACCTGTTTGAAAGCTGCATTTATATCTATCATTTTATCTTTTGCCAACAGTATTTTTCAATTTTTACTTTCATTTGGTCTGGAAGACTATTACATGTATTTTCTTTTTTTTTAGGTGACTATGAAAGGCTTGTATTTTCAACAGAATTCCACAAATGAAGAAATGATGTTTGTATTTCAAGAAAGGGTAAGAAAAATTATTTAATCATACACTGTAAGTAGATAGTTTTTTGTGTGGTTGGTTGTGGTAGTGATAGAGATTGAACCCAGAGGCTCGTGCTTGCCTGACAACCCCTCTGATAGCCAAACCATATCCCCAGTGATGGTAAATCTTTCAGAGCTTTCAGTGATAATCAAACAGCCGGCCACAGCACACGTACCATAGGTTTGCCCCAGTGCCCCAACCCTAAGGTGGCATATTTTCCATCAGTAATAGTACCACTTTTAAATTACCTGCTAGTTATTTTGACTTAACTAAACAAGCAAAAGTTTCTTAAATGAAATTCCTCAATTTCCCCTCCTTTCATCTTCATGTGGAAATGATAGTCCGTATTAAAGTGTAACTTTAATTTTAATTTTTAAAGGGTTGCTACACAATAGTTTTAATTCCTCAGGGGGGCCAGTATTAAAGGCATGAGAAAACCAGAACAACCTCAATATGTTGCAGATTTAACTCATCTTATTCTAAACACAGTAAAGCACGTTTTCAGTTTGTAGCCATGTTTCAGGAAATACATTACTATAATTTGAAATAAAAAGGTAGAAAAACATTGTTTTCCCCACAAATTTCAGAGTTGCCGAAGTTACCTCTTCACAAAGCTTTAAGTGATCTCTAGTCTTTTACTGCTTCAAGCAAGACAGTAAGATTTTTATTTGGTAATTATTAGAGAGGCTTATGACAAGCCAAAACCATTTCACTGTAAATTTATAGATGGAAAGTAAGTGCTATATGTACATCAGCTTTCATAGTAATAAGAGTTTCTTATGGAAATGATCGTGAATTTAATCCAGTTTTTCCCTTTTTTTCACTAACTGCAAAATATTTACATCAGAAGTCTAAAGAGGGTCTGCAATTTCACTGAGTCTTAAAGGATTGTCTCTAGGTTATACAATCATGAGTAAAATTCACAAATTCAATACTATACAATAGTCTCATAATATCACTAAATAGCAACTCTGAGATTTCAAGAAAAGATACTCCCAGCATATCGTGACTGTGACAAGTAACACGTAGTGATCCCTTTGACAAGTCATAGGAGAGACTGTACGAAAGCTCTCATCTGTGAACTTCGGATATAATTTTGAGCATGTGCGTTTGAGAGAGCGTGTTTCAATTAGTCGTGATAGGGTGCAGGTATTTGGAGGATGTGCTAGTACAGTATATTTAATAGTCTTGCTTGGATGACACTAAATGCCTGAATTTGAAATGTTTTTGCCTTTTAAATTATATCTAGTTGTGAAATATGAGAGGGAATTAAATTGTATTGAGTTTGTATTTTGATCCCAAAATTCCATGAGACATGCTGAAATGTCCAAGATAGATATTAAGGACAAGATAAACAATTGACTTTGTTGCTCCATGTTGGTATCTGAGATTTTAAAAAATATAAACCCTAAAGCATTTTGTAATTTTGTTTTAATTATCTTCAAAAATTTTCACAACATAATGGAAAGTTCTCATAAGGCTTTTTTGGTTAATATTTGATTCTAGGAAAATCTTCCTGTGACAGAGGATTACTTTGTGAAGCTTCAAGTTAAAGCTTGTGCTCTGAGCCAGATAAATACAAAGGTATTGGTGTTTTATAATAAAAGCCAAAAGTTAAATGGAAGTTTCATAGTATATTTAGTATATGAAAATAGTAACTGACTTCTGAGTGCCAAGAAATTATCCTAAGAACTGAACAGGACAGAAAAATGTACATTTGTATATTTCTATATTGAGATGAATTATTAATCTGATTCGAAGTCATGTATTTTATATAATGTTAAAATATTTTAAGCCAGACTTGGTGGCACATGCTTGTAATCCCAGCACTCAGGAGGCTGAGGCAGGAGGATTGTTGTGAGTTCGAGGACAGACTGGGCCACAAAGTGAGTTCAAGACTGGCCTGAACTGCATAGTGAGACCCTGTCTCAAAAAGACAAAAAAATAAAATAAAATAAAATATTTTATGAACTTATTTACTTTGCAAAATGTTGAGAACTTATAATTACTAAGGCCTATAAAGGAATAGATCACCTTTCTATATACGAGAAAAATAGAGGCTAGAAACTGAATCTATTAAGTTACTAACCATCAATTCTGTAAATAATTCCAATTAATGTCTTTAGATATGGTTCATACTCTGCTTACTGTTTCCCTCTCTGTCTGTCTGTCTGTCTGTCTCTTGGTTTGTCTCCCTCTCCTCTCCTTTTCTCTCTCCCTGCTCATAAATAGATACCTCCAATCTTGCACCATCCCACAGTAATCTATCATTATCGACCGTAAAAATATATGAAAATTCTAAAGATGATACACTATGATTAAATGTGCCATGATAAGTAGAACATTTACTCCTCTGTTGCCATTGCTTATTAGACCCTAAACTTATTAGATTATAATGTTAACACAGTTTCCATAAAAATTTCTAAAAGTTTTCTTTGATAAAGTCTAACAGAAAATTACAGAACAGGATTATAGGCTTCCGTTGAACAAATGTGTAAGGTGATTACTTGAAACATGAATTTGTGAGTGTCCCTTGAGATCTTTTCACTAAGAATATAACTACTGTTCAGTGTGGTGGCACATGCCTGTAATCCCAGCTCTCACGAGGCAGAGGCAGGAGGATCGCTGCAAGTTCAATGCCAGCTGGAAATATATAGCAAGACCCTGTCTCAAAAAAGAAAGAATATGAACATTAGTACCAGTCCTAGTCTACAGATATTTATGTTCAGAAGATATTCTTTTTAAAACTGAAAAATCTATTAAAATCCAAACTTAGGAAAGACTCTCCCTAGTGGAAAGAAATGATGTTATGGTACAAGTCAAACTGAGAAGCATTAATTGTTATGAAAGCTGTGTAGTAATGTTTGAAATCCTCATGGTACGTGAAGAAAACAAGATATAGTTGCTAAAGCCCTGGCAAGAAATAAATATAAAAGGGGAATGTGGTGGCCCATGGCTGTAATCCCAGCACTCTGGGGCTGAGGCAGGAATATCATGAGTTCAAGGCTGGCCTGTATAGTGAGGTCTGTTCTAAAAAAAACCATGCATGAAATAGATACTGTAAAGTACGCAGTATTTCTGTAAGAATATCATATCCATATCTTGGGAAAAGTATAAAGTTCCATATTGAAAAAGAGGTTTCTGTAGAGCAGGTATACATATAAGAGCTCTTAAAAAATAAATTAAAAAAAGAAATATATGAGAAAATTATTTAAATTATTTTGTATTTACTGTTCTTAAAATAAATACAGTTACGTGTAGCATCTCTAATATTGTCGTTGCAGAAACTTAAATACCGGTTTATCTTAGTGTACTCTGTTACTTTAGAAGACAAAGACTTCATTTGGTCAGAATCTAACAAAACGCTAATCTCTTAAAGCCGTAGCCTTAGAAAAGGACCCTCACTGACCATTAGTCTGAAACCCTGTGGTAGTTCTCCTGTGACTGTTATCACCTCTTCCCTCCTGCTTCCTAACCCAAGACTGGTGAGGAAAGGTCTGGTCCTTTAAAGGGGCTCGGGTGTGCAGAGCCTTTGGTTCTCACTGGCCACGTTTCCCTTGCTCAAAACGTGCTCTCCGGACCGCCCTGCCTTACCTGCATCGTGTTCTGGTAGACAGTGTGTACCAACCAAGAGACGTTTTGACCGTAAGTTTGCATCATCCTTGACAAAGCTGCCAGTGCCCATGCCTAAGTCCTGTGTACCCACTAACGCCCAGCAAGCTCTTGGCTTCCTACCCTGCGCGTGAGCCTGTTGTATAAAGTTGTTACTTCGTCTTAAATTGAATCATCTTTACTTTTTCTGTGGTTTGGCTTTAGCTCTCATTTTTTCATGTATGAGAAGTCCAGGATTTATTCTTGACATTAATGAGCTAACACCCTTTGTTACGATTTAGCTTCTGGCAGAAATGAAGATGGAAAAGGATTTCATTCCTGTTGGGAGAGAAATTGCTGGAATAGTATTAGATGGTAAGTTTACAGAAGTAAATATTTATTTTGTAAGGTCAAAGAAATTAAGTAGTAGCTAATTAGTTTATCAGAACATAAAATTATACGTCCCTTCAAATATACAATTATAAAGAACGTCAGAACGTCTCTTTTTAAAACTAAAAATAGGTCAAGCCAGGCATGATGGTGCACACCTGTAATCCCAGCCCTCGGGAGGCTGAGGCAGGAGGATCATTATCAGTTTGAGACCGGCCTAGGCTACAGAGTAAGCTCAAGGCCAGCCTGAACTGCGTAACAAGACCCTGTCTCAAAAAGGGGAAAGAAAATTAAAAATAGTGTTTAACTGGTATAATTGGTGATTCTAGTTCAGTAAATACTCAGATACATATTTAAATTCATACGTGGTTATATATTAAGTAGAATGATCATTGTTGTCCTCTATATGATATTCACAAATCAGCATAATTATTTGTATGAGTTAGCATGGGGTCAAAATTTATAGAATCATCAGTAAGCACATCACATTAAATTTTTAGTTTACCTGAAATTGAGCATTTCAAAGTTAAACTGTTTATGATTTGTTTCTAAACAGTCTTTGACTTATATGAGTTGAATCTAAAAGGGTGAGAGATCAATGCTGGAAATGTTTATGTGTGAATTGTCAGCATGTAGGTTGTATTTGGAAGAATAAAATTAAGGAGCTTACCCAGAGATAGCAGAAATGGAGAAGTGCAAACAGAATCTTTCAGAACGCCACTTAAGGGCTGAGCGAAAGAAAAGGCGAGTGAAAGAATCCAGGAGTCAGAGTGATCACAGGAGGAAATGGCTCAGGAGCAGAAAAGGAAAAAGTCTGATGGGTCGAAAGCTGAGAGTGTTGGGCAAGGCTGGTACAGGAGGAGGCCCTGGAAGAACCGAACTGCGGAAGAGGAACCCCGAGTTGGATACTCTCTGAATACCAGCAGACGAGTGTTGAGCCACTTGGCTGACACTTAGCCAAAGGCCTCTTCCAGATTACTTCGCCATCTATAAAACAGGAAGAATATGAAATCCAATATTTTGTAAATGTAAATGTACTAATAAAAATATGTTAAAAATAGGAAAAATAATACTTTATGAGTCTGTTGAGAATATTAAAAGTGTGGACACAGTAAAGTGTAGGGCACAGATAGGCACTTAACAGTTTATTTTCTCCTCCCGTTTCCTCTTGTAACTCTTCAAACAAAATACTGCAGTAAATTTACTTACGGTAGAGGCTTTTTGTCCACATATGCAGAGAAAAAGTAACTACTCTGTAAAGTTGTAAGACTTTGTTGGTACCAAGCTGAATTTATTTCCCAACCAAAGTATTTTATATATGGCTGTCATTTTGCAGCTAAAATAATGATAGATAACTAAACTAGCCAAGGGGTGGGTTAGAGCAGAGCAGAAAACAACATAAACGTAGCTCTAATGGATCTTTTTATTTGTTTTTAGAGTAAAATAAAAATTGAACTCAGCGACCTTGTAACAGTAACTTAATTTTGTCCACTCTTTAGTTGGAAGCAAGGTATCGTTCTTTCAACCAGATGATGAAGTAGTTGGTAAGTTGTAGTTCATACTCTAATTTCAAGCCATCTGTTTTATTGGCGTCTTTTTTTTCCTCTATAATCATTAATGTTCAGTATGACCTTGCTTCATATGAGAGTACTTTCCTGGAATGAGGATGTAACTTGCTTCACATGCCTGAGGCCCAGGGTCCAGTTCCCACACACACACACACACACACACACACACACACACACACACACACAAATGTTTTGGTTACTCTTAAATGTTCACTGATGAAGAAAATAGAGGGTTTGATCCCAATTAGCAGAACATTTAAAGCTTGTCAATTATTTGGCTATAGAATAATTATAGATGTAAAGAAAAAGCCATAGCAGCTATTGTGCATGGTGTAGTCCTTTCCTGGCTGATCCTGGGTCAGAAGCCAGTCTGGTGTCTCCAGAGAAGAGGGCAGTCGGTGCTTGAAGGCCGTTTTCTGACTAGGACTGACTGGTGTCTGTGTCCACTCTGACTGAAACCTACAGAGCTCCATTTGGTCTCATAAAACTCAAATTGACGGAAACATTTAATATATTGTTTTTTAAAATGCATAATTTATGAGATCATACTTTATGTGCATAGTTTTGTATTTGTATCCTAGTCACACAAACATAGAGTATGGGTGTCATGATAGTCTTTGAAATTCTCATGTCTTTTATTCTATATCTTTATAGAAAATCCTCCTATGAACATGGAAAATGTTGAGTCCTTATGCCATGTGGGAAGCCACTAAAGAATAGATTTGTATGTGCATGAGGCCCTGGGTTCAGTCCCCAGTGCTGGGAAAAAGCAGGGTTTGTAGGGTTTCTTCAGCTTTGTGCAGGGCTGCCTTTGACTCAGTTATTTTCCTGGAGAATTGATAAATTGCTGGGGGATTGTTTTGTTTTTTCTGCCCTAGAAGTCGGTGGCATTCGATATTACTCAAGATTTTTTTGGTGAGAAACCAAAACTACAATCCGACTAGCTTAGGGGAAAGCGGGATTTTGTTGGAAACCTACAAGCACTGTCTTGGGGAAATAAACTGTGGGACTGAAGCGGTGCATCAAGGAGTAATAACCAGAAGTGCACGCGCCCCTGAGATTCTGACTTGGCCCGGGCCGTGGTCCTTATGTCGTTTCCAAGTAAGAGAAAGAAAGGGGTAGCACAGAAAAATGCAAGTCAAACTTCACCGAGATTCCACCTCCCTTAGTCAGAATGGCTGTCATCAAAAGTAGAAAATAAGAAATGCTGAGAAGAAAGTGGGGCAGAGGAGCCTGCTGGTGGGAATGTAAATTAGTATAGCCAGTGTGGAAATCGGTACGAAGGTTCTTCTGACGTCTGAGAACAGAGCTACCTATTGAGCCGGCTGTACCATCCTTGCTGTATATCCAAAGGAATTAAACTCGGGATGTCATAGCGATACCTGCATGTCCATCACAGCTGTTAATCCTGCTACATAAACCCCCTGGATTAAGACCTGCCTAGCAGGGTGGTACAGCACACTCCTAGACGTGTGTCTGTGTGCACCATGGAGGCGAGACCTTGGGTACTACCGCACATGTGGTCCCTTGCCAGTTCCCCTGCCATTGCTTCCCTCCTCTGCTTCCCAGCTGCCACGAATGAAGTCGTTTTTGTTCCTCCATGCTCTTATACTGTCATGTTTCTGCCTTAGAGCCTACTGACCATGCACTGAACCTCCTGAAACTGAGCTAAATTAGCCTTTGCCTCCTTTAAATTGTTGGTGTTCAGTATTGTGTCTCAGTGGTGGTAAAGCTAATATACCCATGTTTGTTGCAGCACAGTGCACAGCTCAGCCAAGATAGGGAACCAGCCTAAGTGATGAATGGGTAAAATGTAAAATATATATACCATGGAGTATTATTCAGCCATAAAAAAGAACAAAATTTTGTCATTTGCAGTCATACATCCAGGGATCATCACATTGAGCATTATTTGCCAGACTCAGAAAGAAATATTGTGTGTTCGTCCTACTACATAGAACTTTTAAAAGATGACAAAAGGGAGGACTATTATTGACAAAGAAGAAAAGAATGGCAGGGGAGATAAGGGGGTGAATATAGTCAAAATACACTATTCACACTGAAATCCCCCAAAACAGTGAAACTGGAGAGGAGAATAACTCACATAGGGTGACAAGGCGGGGATCGTCACAGTGTTACATGTGTGTACAAATCTCCAAAACGAAACCCATGCATCTGCATAACTTCCAGCGTCCTGAAGTCTCTCCTTTCCCACTATACTAATTACCAGAACGTGCCCTAATTCTACTGAACAAAATTTATGTGAATATCCTTTATTAAGAGGAAATCATGCCAGGCGTGGTGGTGCACACCTGTAATCCTAGCACTTAGGAGGCTGAGGCAGGAGGATCCCTGCAAGTTCAAGGCCAGCCTGTACTATACAGTGAGTTAAAGACTAGCCTGAACTGCCTAGTAAAACTCTGTCTCAAAAAAGACCGAAAAAAAGAGTGAATTCATTATTGGCTTGGTTCCCCTGAATTTCTTGTTTTAATTTTTAGGGATTTTGCCTCTGGATTCTGAAGACCCAGGACTCTGTGAAGTTATCAGAGTACATGAGCATTACTTGGGTATGTGGCGCTTTGCTCTTTGGGAGCTTCTCAAAGCTTTAGGTCAGTGACATGTGGTCTAACTGTCGGCGAATTGTGAACATCATAAATAGTTGTTGGCTGGTCCTGTGGCTACGTCTAGCATGTAACTTTTCGTATTCACACTAAACAGTATGTAGACCTTGGAGTTTTACCAATGCTGGTTATGGTAAGAAAGTTTTCTGTCTACACAAAGTTTTCTGTCTAGGATCTGAAATTATCAGAACCTTTAAGTTACTTGTTCTTGTTTTTGTTGTTACTTTGTGGAGGTTGTGTGGTTTAGATACAGTCCAGTGTGGCCTTAATGGCTTTGAACTTGCCGTGTAGCGCTGCAGGCTGACCCGGAACTTGTGACCCTCCTGCCTCAGCATCTTTGGTGCTGAGATGACAGGTGTATAGTACTGTACCAAGCTGCTCTTGGTTGTTGGTGCCTTTTTTCTCTCTCTCCAATGCTGGAGCTGGAACCCAGGGCCTCACACAAGCCCAGCGAGCAGTCCACCCCTAAGATACATGCTCTGCCACTCTTGATTTTTTTTTTCCTACAGCACTGAGGATTGAACCCAGGGCTCTCACTCAGCTGCAACCCCAGCTCTTTTATTTAATTTTTAAGTTTCTTTTTACAATTTTGAGACAGGATCTTACCAAATTGCCCAGGCTGGGCTCAAACTTGCAAACCCCTTGCCTCAGCCCCCCAGTGGTAAAACCATAGGCATGAGCCACCATGCTTGACACACTTGGTTAATTGAAACAAATATAAACAAAATGTAGGCAGTAAATGTAGAATCTGATAGGAAGGAGTTAAAAACATATGTTTGGTTTCCATTGTGAATATCTAATGCCTTTTTTTCTTTTTTTTCTAATGTCTTTTGATTAGTGTTCATTTTTTATTTTTCCCGTAGTAATATACATATTAAATATTTCAGTTTTCATTGCCAGATATGGCATATGCCTGTAACCCTAGCACTCAGGAGGCTGAGGCAAGAGAATCACCATGAGTTTGAGGACACCCCAGGTTATCTAGTGAGTTCGTGTTCAGCCTGAACTACATGGAGAGGCCCTGTCTCAAAAAAATTAAAAGTATATACACCCAATACACACACACATTCCATAGCACCATAGTAAAAAGATGCTCCATCACCTGAGTAGTTAGACAAAAGCAAATTAAGACCCCTTGGAACCTGGGTGTGGGGATGGGTACCTAGAGATCCAGCTGCTGAAGAGGCTGAGGCAGGAGAATGACTTAAACCCAGGAGTTCAGAGTCAGCCTAGGCAACACAGTCATACCCATTCTCTAAATGTTTTGCTTCAAAACTACATAGGGATACTATCATGTACCCATGCGATTGACCAACTATACTATACCAAGTATTGGCAAGTGAGCCAGTGGAACTTTTTACAAGAATCTAAGTGATCACGAATGTGTTAGGAAATCACTTAGCATGATCTAGGAAAGGAGATGATACATATACCCTAGATGTGCTAATTCTACGATACGTACCCTACGGAAACATGATTTGTACCAGAGGTGAGGCAGGAGTTCATTGCGACGTGGTTTATAGTAGCGAAGGAAACGGAAAACAGTCCTAATGCCCACCTCCCAGAGAATGGCTAACTACAAATGTGAATGGAATGAATTCTACATAGCCTTGACAATGATGGGATAAAAGATATTTGTGTCAACGTGGAAGAATCTCACAATCAAACTGAGTTTAGAAGCAAGTGGCAGCCGGGCCAGGTGGCGCACACCTGCAATCCCAGCACTCAAGAGGTTGAGGCAGGAGGATTGTCTTGAGTGTGTGGTCACCATGGCTATATGGTGAGTTTGAGGCCAGCCTGAACTACATTGTGAGACCATGTCTTTTAAAAAAAAAACAAAAACAAAAGCCAGGTGCAGCCAGACATGCCACATATGCCTGCAACCCCAGCACTTGGAAACTGAGGCAGGAGGCCTGCAAATATGAGCCTAGCCTGGGCAATTTAGTGAGACACTGTCTTGAAAAAATGTTTGAGAAGGGCTGGGGGTATAGATCAATGTGAAGGTCCTGGGTTCAATCACTAGTACCACACAAAAAAAAATAAAAATTAAAAGCAAGTTGCAGTTAGGCATGGTGGCACTTGCCTATAACGCCAGCCCTCTGGGAGGCTGGGCAGGAGCATTGCAAGTTCACGCCCAGTCTGGGCACTTTAGCAAGACCCTATCTCAAATTAAAACAAAAAAGTTCAAAGACATAATTTCAGACATATAGTAAGATGCAAAAGAAGAGGGTGCAAAGTCAGGTGGGGGTCACCTTGGTGGGCGTGCAGGGAGGGTGTGATCAGGGTAGTGACACACGGGGCTGGTCGGCCAGCATGTCCTTGCGCTTGCCAGGCAGGCGCTGCGCCGCGGGGCTGCATCCCCACCCGTGTTCCTTACGCTGCGATTCAGTGCATTGCTCTTCATACTGTTTCTGTAGGTCAAAGCATATTGATTTGTGTTCTTAAACCATTTTATTACAAGTTTTCTTTTTTCCTTTTTTTTTTTTTTTGGGAATCAGGAGTTGAACTCAGGACCTTGCACTTGCCAGGCAGGCACTGTGCCTCTGAGCTGTATCTTCAGCCCTTAAAAGTTTTCTTAAGCATTGTCTTAAATGATAAAATCTCTAATCCTCCTTTTGGGGACAGAAGGTAGTTTGTACTTTGAACTACCCAAACCAGTAAATTTAGACAATTGAGCCCATACATTAACTTGAACAAGGCTAGCAGGCATTGGGATTTCATTTCTAAAGTAATAAATTATTAAGTAAGTCATATTTAAATTAATGGCACTATTGTACCTTAAAATTTCAAGTAATTGTATATTTTATGAAAAATTAGTTTTTAAAGGACCATTGTCCAGAAATCTGAAACTTGTGCTTGTTTAGATGAGTAGAAAGCGTGGATATAGAACAAAGTATGTATCTTCTTTTGCAAGATGAAGATCTCTTTCCAATACTATGCAGTGGAAGCTGGGCGTGGTGGTGCACGTCTGTAATCCCAGCACTCGGGAGGCTGAGGCAGGAGGATCATTGCAAGTGTGAGACCAGCCTGGGCTACAAAGTGAACTCAAGGCCAACCCAAACTGCATGGTGAGACTCTGTCTCAAAAAAAAAAACTATTCAGTGGAAATCTCTGATCCATTGCTATTTTTAAGATTGCACAGTTTGAAAAGTGATCCTAGAGATTCCTTGTGTGGCCCTTACTGCCCTATTCCTTTGAGAACTTTGTGAATATAAAGCAAGCTAAACCCTTCGGTCTGGACTCCCAGGCTGAGGTTTTTAATAAGTAATTTAAATTGCTATAGAGAGTGAGCTGTTATAGAAACACGAGTAACGCCCTTTCCTTCAGGCGTTACTGAATACTGCAGAATTATAATACGGGCCAGAAGAAACAAAGCAAGTGAGAACACCAGTATCCTGGAGTTTAAGCGGACACAGGCCAACCATGCACACGCCTTTTATTTTCCCGATGACTTGTAAGTCACAAAGGTGGGTTGTAAGCCGCATCATCCAGCAGAGCCTATGGAAAAACAGTTTCAGATTCTTTGAGAAAGAAAACTCAATGCAGTGTTTCTTCAAAAGAAGCACTTTAAGCAAGAGCACCGACAGTGTGACCTGATGCAAGCTCCGAGGCATACTGTCTGTGTGACGTGCACCCAGCTGGTGACCTCCGCATTGTGTCTGCGCACCAGCACTTTGTGGAAGGTGAATAATTTCCATATGTTTAATGAACCTTTGCAGGAGAAAATTGTATTTTACCACAGCTTGGAGTTTCTGTTCATTCTTTGCCTGGTAATTGTTGACAGAGAGCTGAGCGCTTGGCCCCCTTCAACCCAAGTAAGTCTGTTCTTCCCCACACCGAGGAGCAAGGCTCCAGACAGCCTCCCCAAGTGCTGTTCCTCTTAGGTAGTGCTGGTGACGTGGCTTAAAACTTGAGTACTTCTTCCAGCTCTTTTCTACTTGCAGTTCTTAAGCCATTCTGTCAAACAACTTCATTTTTCATTCAAAATTTGACACATTTCAGCACTGTCTTTTTATTATTTTTGGATCTAAATAAGTGAGAAATGAAATTATTCAGTTTGGAATTATAATTTTTAGTACTCATACAGTTACTATTGATCTGCACATGGCTGTCTTTTATTTAGTTAGTTTTTATAACATAATAAACACCCATTGACTACCTAACACAAAAGCAAGGATCTTAACCCACATTTAACCATGCAATTTAAGAATCTTCAACATTTTTGTTTGCTTTTTGTTTTTTGAGACAAGGTGTCATTATGTAGACCACACTGGCCTTGAACTCAAGTCAGTCCTCCTGCCTCAGCCTCCATGTGCTCGGATTACAGCACTACCATACCTGGCAGAATCTTTGAAATCTGAAACCCAGTTTTATCGCCATTATTGTTAAGGACTGCATGATTGATAGTGTGATAAAATATAGCAGATTCAGTTCTTAAGATGGAAGTGCCCCCCCCAAAGGCCACATAAATAAATAAATTGTGCAGAGGTGGCACATGAAGTGTCAGAGTAGATGTGCTTTAGAGTCACACATTCACCTTATTTGCTCTATGGCCATTTGCCTGATCATTATGAAAGATAACGTAAAGGGTGTGAATGAGCAGCCAACTGGAGACATTCGTACAGCGGGCTGTGGAAGAGCCCCGAGCACAGCACTCCCATCCCTGCCAAGCTGGGTCACCACCCTCCCAGCATGTGGATGAGTCTTGTTCACCTTCCTGCAAGCTTCCACGTTAACCTGGCAAGACCCTTTCAACCCCTGTCCCTTTGGATGTTCTCAAATGGGGGCTTCACTGCCTAGAGCAGGATTAAAGCGTGGCAGCCACATAGAGATGTGCTTAGACAGGAAGGATGTTACCTCATGCTAAAAGACCAGGTGGAGAAGCTCAGCAGGGCCTCTGTGCTCAGAATCTTCTTGGCCTCTCTTTGCAGCATCCCTTGCTCCCAGAGATGGGGCCAGACCCCTATGAAATGGAGGCCTTAGCATCTACTTTCAGATAAAGTATGTCAGAATTTTTTTATGGCCAGACCAGCTCCAAGGCGGGCCAGAAAAGATGATGCTATATTTTTAGTTTCTCTTGACTTGCCTTGGAGTAAAGAATTTCTAGTTTCTGTGGCCTGCACTGGGGAGAAAAAGGAGCAGGTTGAGGAGGGCAAAAGAAATATAGTGCAGAACAGAGAGAGAGACACAAAGAGACAGAGAGACTTCGCTTTCCAAGGCCAACGCACCCCAACATTATAAGAGCCTATCTTAATTGCTCTGAGCCTGCTTTAGGAACCATTACATAAGATTAAAAAAACAAAAACAAAAACCAGGGCTGGGGATATAGCTCAATGGAATAAATGCTTGCCTGGCAAGCACAAGGTCCTGAGTTCAATCTCTGGTACCACCAAAAAAAAAAAGAAAGGAAAGAGGCAGGAGGATTGTTGTGAGTTCGAGGCCAGCCTGGGCTACAAAGGGAGCTCAAAGCCAGCCTGGACTGCATAGTGAGACTCTGTCTCAAAAAGACAAAAAAAAAAAAAGAAAACCACCTATTATGCTTATTGTTCTAGTCCTTCAGGAAATAATAAGGGCTATGGGAGTCACGAGCCAGAAAACAAGGATGAAACACCCCAAAAATGTATCTCTATTATAACTGTCGTAAGGAATTTCATAGGAAGTGAAGCACTGCATTAGTTATTACCTGCTACTGTGTTCATGTAGTTTTTATTCCCTGCTCATCTGCCCGAACATTTCCAACGTTGTTTGTCCGAATGCCCCGCTTGCCCACTAGATGGCACTGGAGTGCTGTTGATGCAGGGCTAATGCCCTATGGCTACTCCACCTAAATCTGTTGCCATTGGAAGAAGCACATTTGGAAGAGCTGGTGAGGGCTGTGAAAAGGGTACGCTGGTTTGCGGTAAAGTGAGGAAGCTGGCTTAGGTTGTGGGAAGAATCATATTCAATGCACAGCATGAACTCAACAATTTAACAGTGAGACATCCTGAGGTACAAGATGGTCAAATCACATAGAACTTTTTAAAAAGAATATGCACCTTGTTGCAAGTGCAGTGGAAACCTATCTATTTACTTTTTCCCAGCACTGGGACTTGCGCCCAGGGAGCGCTGAGTAATATCTGCAGCTGTTTTGGTTTTTATTTTGAGACGGTGTCGCGTTAAGTTACCCCAGGCTGGCCTCACACTTGCCGTCCTCCTCCTTCAGCCTCTTAAGTGATGGGATTATGGCCCACTGATGGGTTTTAAGCAGAGAAGCTTTAGGATATTACTTAGGTTTAAAAAGTATTCCAACACTTACTTTCAGAGTCCATTCTAGTGTTGGAAACAAAAGCCATAAAGTTAAATACAGGTTGATCATCATAATCTGAACACAAAAATACTTCAAAAATCTAAAACTTTATGAGTACCAACATAGTGCCACAAGTAAAAAATTTCATACTTGGTCTCATATGATAGGTTGTAGTCAAAACAAACATACACCACTGCGCATGGTGGACACACCTGTAATCCCGCCACTCAGGAGGCTGACACAGGAGGATCGTTGCAAGTTCAAGTTTGAGGCCAGCCTGGACTACAAGGTGAGCTTAAGGCCAGCCTGAACTGCATAGCGAGACCCTGTCTCAAAAAGACAAACACAAAGCAAAACAAAACAATCATACACTGAAAATACTGTATTAAAAAAGGAAAAAAGGCCAGGTGTGGTGGTGCACGTCTGTAATCCCAGCACTCAGGAGGCTGAGGCAGGAGGATCATTATCAGTTTGAGACCAGCCTAGGCTACGTAAGCGAGCTGAAGGCCAGCCTAAACTGCATAGCGAGACCCTGTCTCAAAGTAAAAAATAAAAGTAAAAATAGAAAAAGGAAAGAATAGTATGTAAAGTTACCTGAAGGCTATGTGTATAAGGTATATGGGAAAATTAATGAAATTTCATGTTTAGATATAGGTTCCATACTCACAATAGCATATTATGCAAATATTCCAAAATGTAGAACACTTCCCATCTGGAGCATTGCAAATAAGGAATCACAGCACGAAAATGTGTATGTAGTGCACTAGACTATGCGAAGAGTTTCTGTGTATCAGTTAAGAGACTATAGGACATTTGACAAAGGCTTTGTCGCTTCACAAAAGGAATTCCAGAAAGCCAACAAGTAGGGGAAGATGCTCAACCTTTTAGGCAATCAAGGGGAGCAAATTCACAATAAGAAGGCTTTGTATGTCCACATGCTGGGAAAAAATGAATAAATCTCCTACAGAGGGAGGACAGAGGCTTTTACAGAAGAGCAGTGGACACTGCAAATTGATACAAGTGCTCTGCAAGTATGTAGTTAAGGTAAAAGTGATACACTCTGGCACCTGGAATTGCTACTCTAAAGTATCTCAGTGAAAATCCTGCAAGAAAATCATTATGCAATCATTATACATTCTTAGCGGCATTGCATGTAACTGCTAAAAACTAAAGGCAGTGCAGATGTTCATCAGCCGGAGAAAGACAACCAAGCAAGGGTGATTGCACATAGTGGAATCCATAAGACAACAGAAAGGAAGGCGGGTGTGAGGGTGCACACCTGTAATCCCAGCCCTCTGGGAGGCTGAGGTAGGAAGATCACAAATTCAAGGTCTGCCCAGTCAGTTTAATGACTTAGACTCTGTCTCAAAATAAAAATGATAAAAAAGGACTGGGGACATAGCTCAGCTCAATGGCCCTGGGTTCAAATCCCAGCACGGCCAAGAATGAATGAGCGAAAGCACCACAAGAGCCTCCCAGATGAAAGGACGCACAAAGGGTATTCCCCGAAGTCGTGCAAAAGCTGAGACAGGAAAGAATGCATAAGGTCTGGCTCTATTCTGGTAAAGGCCAAAGCCAGGCAAAATGAAATGATACTACTCAGAAATGTGTGCTGCAGTGAGGAACTCTGAAAGCAGATGAGACAGTCAGTGTGGGGCGGCCTCTGGTGGGGAGAGAGGAGTCTGCTGACGGCACGCTGTGCGTGGTTTAGGATGATCCCCGGCTTTAGATGTCTGATGTCAGACCCAGCTCCTCAGGCCCAGTTCCGGCTCTGGGACGCCAGAGTCCAGCATCAGTGCTGGTCTCTTTGTTTTCACTCTTGCTGTAGTGGGGCAAACCTTTTGTTGTTTTAAGATTTTGTATTTTGAGTCAGTCTCTTCCTGTGTCACAGAGTTGCCCAGACTGGGCTCATACTTATTTTGCAGGGCAGGGTGTTAAGATAGGGTCTTGCTATGTAGTTCAGGTTAGCCTTGAACTTACCATGTAGCCCAGGCTAGCTTTAAACTTAGTGATCCTCCTGCCTCAGCCTCCTGAGTGCTGAGATTTGGGATGTTGTTACCACATCTGACTACATTTATTCTTTGTGTGTGTGTGTGTGTGTGTGTGTGTGTGTGTGTGTGTGTGTGCTCTTTTTGAGACAGGGTCTCATTATGCAGTTCAGGCTGGTCTTGAACTCACTTTGTACCCTAGACTGGCCTTGAACTCACAATGAATCTAGGTGCTACATGCGCCACCGTGCCTGGCTTACGTTTATTCTTGTGCTTTATGTTTCCTGTGCTTTGGGTATGTGTTCTGTTTCATAGTACAGAGTTTAAGAAATACACTCAGCATGGGGAAGAATTTAAACGGAGAACTGTAAAGTGGATAGCTGAGCGATAACGGGCCGGGGCCTGTGTCATACTAGGGCCCATGGGAGCGGACACAGAAGTAAACCTGGGGGGCAGTTTTACCAGAGAGACTTCTAATCGGTTGTTTCCTCTTCCTCTTGGTGGTAGTTCATAAACCCGAAAAGGTCACGTGGACAGAAGCAGCCGGAGCCGTTGGGGACGGAGTGCGCGCCTACACTGCTCTGCATTACCTTTCTCATCTCTCTTGGGGAAAGTCCGTGCTGATCATGGATGGAGCCAGTGTGGGTGCTATTGGTTTTGTTAAGAAACGGCCCAACATACAATAAACATAGGCAGTAGTGAGCCGTCTGTTTGCCAGGTCCTTGCCAATGCTTTATTAACCGTTTCTGTACCAGTCTCTCATTTTGTTATAAAAAGCTTTCATATTAGCTTTTTAAAGACAGGTCCAGGCTGGGTGTAAACTTGAAATTCTCCTGCCTCACCTTCCAGAGTAGCTGACATTACAGGCTTGTGCCAGTGCACCTGGCTATTTTCTAATTACTATGAATCTTCTAGCACATTAAAAGCCAAACTAGGCCTCCTCCTCCCAGTGCTGGGGACCAGACCGAAGGCTAAGCAAGCCCTCTTGGTCAGTAGGCTGCACTCCAGTTCAAGCCGCTATTACTCATTGCTGTTGCACAGAGCCTAAGTAGCTCGTGAGTCTTTGAATTCATACTTCAGCACTCCTTGCCAGTTTGGTATCTAATCCCACATTTATGTGGGTAAGATGCTGGCATTTTATAGGTGGATCACACACAAGGTCAAAATGTACTAATTTAAATATATTTCGTGTTTCATGAAAAAAATTGTTGAAGCCACACGTGGTGGGGCACACCTGTGATCACAGTTGCCTGGGAAGCTGAGGTGAGAGGATCTCAAGTTCAGGGTCAGCCTAGCAACTTAGAGAGACTCTGTCTCAAAATAAAAAATAAAAAGCCTTGGGATGTGGCTTCAAAACAAAAGTTAAAGATACTAAAATAATATAGTAAAATATAATTTTTAAAATTTTCAAATTCTGACATAATTTTTAAAATTTTCTACCTGGCTATTTATGAAAATACTTTCTCCTCTAGTTTTCTTTGGAAAATAAAGCGAAACTACCTCCAGCATTGGCTTCTGCCTGATACCCAGCATCAGGACAGTCTTGCTTCCTGTGCTTACCCCTGAGTGCCAAGAAAGAAGCTTTAAATACTCCGCTCCCGAGGAGCAGTGGCAGGACTCCCGCAGGAGCTGTGTCTTCAGCCCAGGCTGGCAGCAGAACGGGCCACTTTTCTCTTGCTGCCTCCGGTGCCTACTGTGGCCCTGTACCCTTGACACATGCAACTTCTCCACACTTCTGAAGATATCAGTCAGATATTTCCACCAGTAAATTTATTGGTAATTTTTCTTTTTCTATCACATAGCATTTTAAAATGTAGTAACACTTAAAAAAATTTTTTTTTGAGACAGGGTCTCACTGTGCAACTCAATTCAGGCTGGTCTTGAACTCACTTTGTAGCCCAGGCTGGCCTCAGACTTCACTGCAGCCCTCCTGGTTCAGTCTCCCAAGTGCTGGGATTGCAGGCAACTCCAGCATGCCCCGTGAAAATGACACTTTGTGAAGCAGTCTCCAAAGTAAAGTGGATAGAGCGTCTGCTGCGTGTGTTAATCTGTCGCGTGTTGTTTCCACACAGGCATTTGGCACGATAGCCATCCAGTTAGCGCACCACAGAGGAGCCAGAGTGATCTCAACAGCAGGCAGCCTGGAGGACAAGCAGTACCTTGAAAGATTTAGGCCTCCTGTAGGTGAGTGACATTCCTCAGCCCAGATTTAAGGACGTGACATTTTGTGAGGAAATCAAAAAACACACCGGTGAAGCAAAATACAAAATGCCAAATGAGTCACTTTTTAAATGCTGAATCCGAATTTACTTAGGGGTAATTATTTCAGGTTTTTAAACCTGCATCTTTCACCATGTTTTTCTGTGTGCCATTGCCGCAGCTTTCCCAGGTATAAATTAAGCAAAGTCTAACAAAATTTAGCAATACCTGTTGCTTCTTCATTTCAGTGAATAAAATCAATATATTTCTACATCACTTGGTATGTTTCTCATCTTCTTTTACCCTCTAAAGTGCCCTGTTTTCTGTGGTACATTGGAAAGGCAGAATGACCCTAGTTCACAAAAATACGAGTCAGGTATAGTTTCAGATGAGCAGTACGTGGTAAGGCTGTTGACAAGATTGAACCTGTCAGCCGGGCGTGGTGATACACGCCTGTAATCCCAGCACTTGGGAGGCTGAGGCAGGAGGATCGTTGCGAGTTCGAGGCCAGTCAGTGCTACAGAGTGAGCTCAAGGCCAGCCTGAACTGCATGGTGAGACCCTGTCTCAAAAAGCCAAAAAAAAAAAAAAAAAAGACTGAACCTATCCAAACAGCAGTGAGAATGGTGAGGAAAAAGGAAATGGGCGGACTGAGAAGAAAGGAAGGAGTGGAAACGGGAGCGGGGCAGCTGACAGGTGCAGGACAGGGAGGAGGTGAGTGGGGTGCGGCGCAGGCAGAGAGGAAGGAGCGCTGCTGAGGCCGGTGGGCTTCTCCTCCAGTCCTCTGCAGCCGGGCTGCACGACCAGGAAGAGCTTCTCGGAATTTAACTCCTTCCCAGGGAAGGACTATGACGGTATTTGAACCCTGACCTGCCTAACCCTAAAGTCTGTGCTGCTGTCTGGCTACTTTATCCTTGTGTATCTGGCAGAGATAGCCACGAAATGGAAGGAAGGAAATACAGGGGCTGAGAAGGCGGAAAAGAGCCTGGAAATGAGACGGAGGGCTGTGGTGGTAGGTGGTTGTAGGTCGGCGGCAGAGCCCCCGCCCAGTGCGTGTGAGGCTGTGGGTCTGACCCGCCGCACCGCCAGAAGAGAAAGCAGGGCGGGGAGAGGGGGCAGGAAGGCGCGGCTCCTCGTGCTCTGCTCTTCCTGGGCTGCGTCTGACCTCTTTCCCTTTTGTCTTCCTACGCTCGTGCCTTCCATACCCCACAGTACTGTTGGCCAGCACTCCTAACGTGAGCAGTCCTTCGAGGGAGTCTTTTCAACAAGGTGTTAAATGATACAAACATGGAGCATATACATTGAAAAATAAATAATAAAAAGAACCAAATATAAACCTGCCACTGTCACTTCAACTGCTAATTTAAGTCCTCTCCATTTATATTCTCCTATTAATATATTAATATAATTCATTTTTCTTTTAGTTAATAATCACTTAAACCACGCATGGTAGTGCACACTCATAATCCCAGCACTTGGGAGGCTGAGGCAGGGGGATCGCCATGAGTTCAAGACTATCCTGGACCATATGTAATCCAAGCTCAAGACCACGTGGACTACATAGTGAGATGCTGTCTCAAAACACCAAAAAAAAAAAAAAAAAGTTATAGCCAGTAAAAATTAGTTTAATTTTCACCAACTGATGAAAATAATCTTTCTCCTTTTCCTTGCCTTCAGAAGTTTTCTCCATTTTGGGGAACAAGAGGAGAGATGGGGGATTTCTATAATTGAGAAAAGATAAAACAGCTAGTATAGACTCACCAGATTGCATAAATATATATTTGTATGTTTAGCACTAAACAGTCTCAAATCTAAATATGCATAAGGAACTGCCAGACCTTCCAGTTCATAAGATGTATGGTAGGTACATACCTCGTGGCTCGTGGAGGCTCAGTCCCGGCCACGTTTCCTGCGACTGCAGAGGCAGCCTTCTGTATCCACGCACTAGCCATGGGTTCCTTGCCCAAAAGTGCTCAGATTTTTATTTTATTGACTTTTAGATTGAGCCAGTAAGAAAAAATAGAATTAGAATTGACTTTTCCCATTTAAATTTAGTAATTGTTTGTACTGCTTAACTCATTTCAAAGAAGAGATATCTGCATGGTTTCATTTACCCTTTCCCCTGACTTGTTTGCATTGGTCACATAGAGAACAGTATACCTGCTTGACATCCTGCCTTTTCCAGCTCGAGTGATTGATATCTCTGCTGGGAAAGTCCACATTGCTGAGAGCTGTCTGGAAGAAACAGGTGGCCTGGGAGTAGATATTGTGCTAGATGCTGGAGGTGGGTACCTATGATGTCTGTGGGTCGTCCATGCAAACTTTTTAGTTTGATGAATTTCGTAAGAAAACAGAAAACTGTAGGGAATAACTTCATGCATTTATTGAACTGGATGTTTAATTCGGGGCTTTGTTTTTGTGTGGAGTTTTGCTTTTGGGGTTTTACTTTTGGCCTTTGCAGGATGGGTGTTGAAGTCAGGACTTCAGGTATAGTAAGCAAGTGTTACTGTGGACCTACATCCACAGCCTGAGACTTTGTTTCACCCAAACACGTGTCCATTTAAATTGACCATCATCACTGTATTACCGTTGTAATCCTGGTCTCACTGGAGGAGAGGCTGTTTGCCTTTTAAAGCAGAGGCCTTAGGGCCAGGCATAAGTGGTGCATATCTGTAATCCCAGCACTCAGAGGCTAAGACAGGAGGGCCCAGGCCAGCCTAGGCAGCAATCAGTGAGTTCAAGGCCAGTTTGAACTGCATAGTGAGATCCTGTGTCAAAAAATAAATAAATCAAGCAAGCAAGCATAGGCCTTCGAGTTAAGTAACAAATGACAAATGTCTATAAAACCTAAAGCGCACTTTGCACAGTTGCTTCCAGATACTTACTGACCCTCACTTTCACATGTGCGTATTGCACGGTGGACTTCGGCAGTCTCCATTTACAGTACATGCAGAGGCTTATTCCATTTTTCCTTTCCTGAACTGTTTCAGTTGAACCAGTGCCTATTTAATAAGATCTAATCTGTACACATTTAGGTGGTGCTGTCACTTCTAAAGGATTAGTGCACCCAGCCTGCAAAGTGCTTCTTTTTATACCTTGTGAGCACAGCCCTGGCCATTGTGGTTGTTTCTTTTATAAGAAAAACACAGAATTTTCTAGGACACACCTGTAAGCCAGCACTGAGAGAGGCTGAAGCAGGAGCCCAGCCTAGGCAGTTTGATGCCTTAGCAAGACCGTCTCAATATAGAAAAGTTCTTTTTAAAAAGACTTGGAGAGACAGGCACACACCTGTAATCTCAGCACTCAGGAGGCTGAGGCAGGAGGATTGTTGCGAGTTCAAGACAAGCCTAAACTGCACAGCAAGATCCTGTCTCAAAAAGACAAAAAAAAAAGGACTTGGAGAGCCAGGTGTTGTGGCACATACCTATAACCCCAGCACTGAGGAGGCTGAGGCAGGAGGGAAGCTGTGAGTTAGAGGCCAGCATGAGCTACACAGTGAGACTTTGAACAAATAGATAAATAAACAAACAAGCAAACAAACCTGGGATGTGGCTCAGTGTGAAGGGATCAGTCTGCAGTATGAAAAATAAACAGATTTGAAATTAAGTCAAGGGGGCTGGGGGTATAGCTCAGTGGCATAAGCGCTTGCCTGGCAAGCGCAAGGTCCTGAGTTCGATCCCCGGTACCAGAAAAAAAAAAAAAAAAAAAGAAATTAAGTCAAAAATCTTTCAGTGGAATGAATATATACTTTGTTGACATCATTTTTTCAAATGTGTATTTCAGTAATTACATCAAAGTCTCACTATCTTGAGTCTGTTTTAATCAGAGCAACTCCATTGTGTTAAGCTCTGTTATAATCAGGGTTATAAGACTTAATTACGCATTACGTTACCTTGCTTTGCTTCCAAATAAAAGTAAGCCTTATTTACGTCTTTTATTTTTAAATGTAGAAAAAATTTTATGACCAGTTTTATTGCAAAAAGTATAGTTTAAGGTACTTGAAGACACTGCATGTTGCTTTTTAGAAAAATGCTTTTGCATTCCTAACTTAAAGAACTTACTTGAAGAATAAATTTGGTTGAGTTATTATAAAATGTATTTCTTCTCTCTTTTTTAACTCTGCACTTATAAGTGAGATTATATAATAAAGATGATGAACCACCTGTAAAATTACAGCTACTGCCACATAAGCACGATATCATCACACTTCTTGGTGTCGGAGGCCACTGGGTAACAACAGAAGAAAACCTTCAGGTATTACCGGAAACTGTACGGTGTTACTAATGCACCAAAGGAACGTAATTCACAGAAAATAAGGTGTAAGTCTTATGTGAGGCAAGGTCTGGTTCAGTTATTATAAATCCTGAATTAAACCCCATATTTAAAGAAATGTAGCCTTTGGTGTTAGATTTATGTTGGTCAAAGTGTTGAAACATTGCCTAGCAAGGGAGTTCCAGTTAGAATGAATTACAATTTTATGTAGTGAATTAAAATAACGACTTCTGAATTTTTAAATTCTATTTCAAATTTTTTTCTAAGTAACAAATATTGTTGACAAATTATTTCTGTATAATATTGTTACAATTTCCTAGTTATTGAAATTGTAATTATTATATGTGTGTATAGATAAGTTAACTCTTGTTATATTTTGCAACAATTGTATTTCAATAGTTATACTATAGTTGTTATGCAAATACTGTGTCTCTTATATGCCAGTCTTCATTGCCTTCCCAGCACATTCAAGAAGGCGACAGGTGAGTAAAGGGTCAGAGGCCGCACCCAGAAAACCTCAGCGCCTCATCACCAGTTCTGTATTGGCCCTGCATCTGCTGCATCCTTACCCCGTGCTGGTTCATGATTCTGGACCATGAAATAGAAAATGTGCTGATTTTTTCGTGACGTGGGCATTAACTTGTGTAGAAGTTTGTCTGGCTCAAGATACGAAGCATACTCCTGTTTAACTCACGGTAATTGGTTGGTCTTTCTTTATTCTGTTGAAGTTGGATCCTCCAGATAGCCATTGCCTTTTCCTCAAAGGAGCAACGGTGGCTTTCCTAAATGATGAAGTGTGGAATCTCTCAAATGTACAACAGGGAAAATACCTTTATATCCTTTTTTTATGATTGAGTTTCTTACTTGAAATGTATCTTGTACTCTACACATAAATTCTCTCATTGTGATAAGAAATTATAATTAGCTACTCACTTCTCTTGCACATGCCAAAGCGTTCCAACTTCCTTACAGATATTCACCTAAACATGAAAACAACCCTATGAGATGTAAGGGAAGAACCTGGAGCATAGAGGGTTATCACAGCCCCAAGGACACAGCCAGCGAGTGGAAGGGCCAGAGTCACACTCAGGTGCTCCCCTTTCTTCCCGAGTAGCACATAAACCAAAAGGGGAAGGTTTAGTTTGGTTTGGTTTTTAACCTGACCCTACACATTCTACTTGAAAGGGTCAAGTAGATGGTGCCAGTGCAGAAAACATTTCACTGTGCTTATCTGAGGCAGAGTTGGTTTTTACAAATATCAGTGCTGGAAATCATCAAATGAGGATGTGTCTGTGCTTTTTAATATGTACTGATTGATTGATTGATTGAACACAAGATGTCGATCTGATCTATATCTCTAGTCCTTTTTATTTTGTATTTTAAGATAGGGTCCTGCTAAATTGCACAGGCTGGCTTCGAACTTGCAATCCTCCTGCCCAAACTAACCCAGCAGCCGGGATTACAGGCGTGCACCCCTGTCCAGCTGTGTCTGATTTGTTTGTTGGTTTGTTTTTTGAGACAAATTCTTCTATACAGTTTAGGCTGCCCTTGAAGCTCACTGTGTAGCCCAGGCTGACCTCACACTAGTGTTAGTTCTGCCTCAGCCCCCCAAGTGCTGGGGTTACAGGCATGCACCACCATTCCCAGCTCTCTCTATCTGATTTTTAAAAAGAGAAGTCAGCAGGCGTGGTGTTGTACACCTACCTATTAGTCCCACTGAGGCAGCAAGATCACAAGTTTGAGCCCAGCCTGGACAATTTAATGGAGTTAGTGTGACCCTGTCTCAAAATAAGAAAAATTTTCTAAAGAGCTGAGGGTATAGTTCAGAGCAAAAGCACTGGGTTCATTCCCTGTATCAAAAGAGAGACAGAAACACAAAAGTCACTCAAAGATAAATCTAGTGAATGAAGCAAAAAAAAAAACTATAGATTTGTAAAAGTAGTGTAAATAGATAAATTCCCCATGTGTCTGTGAAAGCAGTTCCAAAAGTCCAGAACTCTCTCAAGCAGGATCAATTTAAGAATTCCTGTTACAGGTGTGGTCGTGCACACCTGTAGTCCAAGCACTTAGGGTGCTGAGGCAGGAGGATCACCACAACTTTGAGGCCAGCCTGGACTACATAGTGAGAGCCTGTCTCCAAGAGTGAAATAAGTAAATGAGAATAGAAGAGTAATGTGCCATTCGTGTACTGCATGTGTTTAAGAGATTTCGAAGCTCCTTTTTTAGTGTGTTTGAGTCGGAGTTCTCATTAAATATTTTTCTACTAAATTTTTTACTTCATTTTTTTAAAGCCTTAAATGTTCAACAACATTGTAATTATCTAGGATAACATGGGATACTAACAGTAGGGAGCCTTATAGCTCCGACAAGTAACATTTAATCAGCATGTTTTGAATCTTCCATGTTGGAATCGAGGCTGACTGCTTTTTGTGTGTTCTCAAACCACCTCTGTCCATGAGAAGGTGAGTTTAAGCTGTTTGACAACTCCCTTGGCCAGACTGAAACATGACATTTTCGTATGGAAAAATAATTTTTCAAAATAAGTACGTACCATGTACAGACAGCCCCTGACTTTAATGATGGCTCTTAGGATTCTTCAGATTCTTCAGATTTACAATCTTACCAAAGCAATGTGCTTTTAGTAGGAAATACACTTTTGAATCTACTCTCCTGTTGCAGCAGCACAGTGTCCCGTGCAGTGCTGGGCAGCAAGCACACCTGCCACTCCCAGGCAGCCACAGAGTCAGGAGAAACCCCCAGTGCTCTGCAGTCTGCTGTGTTGCTAAAAGGGGGGTTCGGTAAGTAGGTTCCTCAGTATGCTCACTTGTATGCTCACTTTATTGTTTGGGGGTTTTTTGTTTTGTTTTGTTGTGGGGGGTTACTGGAGACTGAACCGAACACAAGTACTAACTACTCTCCCTAGTGCAGAAACGAATGTGCACTATTCCACTGCCGGCCACTGGGGTAACAGCGATCATCACTTGGGCACTCGGCTTGCTGGTCTCATCACCTGTTCTTAGTCCGGGCTCGGTTACCCGCTCCCAGCCCCAGCCATTTCACATCATTTCTCTTAGAGATGGACTTGACTGCTTACAGAATGTCCATACCACTTAGCCTTTCTGATAGTGCTGAACTTTGAGAGTGAGAAAGTGATCTGCCTAGCAGTTTACTATTGAATGGCTTTATGTACTTCTCTCTCCTTTCAAATTGTCACCTTAACAATCCTTCCAGACACGCATCCTAAAAGACGTAATGGAGAAGTTATCGGCTGGTGTTTTTAGGTATGCAAAAATAATCATTTGCTGTTTTTGTTTACTTTTCTATTCTCTGGGAGATGCAGTGGGCATTTCGTTTTTGTTTCAGCTTTTACAGTATACCTTGTGGCCTCCACACGTTAGGTTCAGTGGTGGCCAACTTCAGCGTGCACGGCACAGCAGGCTGTTTGTTTCAGTGAAAGCTGTAAAAGGTTCGCCATCACTAGGTTAGATGCGCTTTCATTTCTCAAAGTGCTTCTGGTAGTGTGCCAGTAAATCATAAGATGTAAGTAGCCTGTGAGTTTTCTTCCTGTGCCATTCTGCACTTCAGCCTTTGCTCTTCATCATCATCCATCCCAAAACAACTTAGAAGAATCCATGGCTTGAAAAGAAGGAAAAGTAGCACTCGGGAGGCTGAGGCAGGAGGATCATTGGGAGTCTGAAACCAGCCTGGGCTACAAAGTGAGCTCAAGGCCAGTTTGAACTGCATAGTGAGACCCTGTCTCAAAAAGACAAAAAAAAAAAAAAAGAAAGAAAAGTATGTTTATTTCTTTGTTTAAATTAGATGTGTTTACCACTTACACAATAGGGAGGGGATTTTGTGGGGGGTTTTTCCTTGAAAATTTAACCACTTGCAACTGTAGAAACAGTAGTGGACAAGTTTGTTTGAATTATTTATTTATATACCCACTATAGCGACTGTCAACTACCATCCTGTGTGTTCTGTTCATCTCTAACTGCATCTTACATTTCTAATAATTTTTCTTCCTCAGGCCTCAGTTGGATGAGCCCATCCCACTGTGTGAAGCAAAAGTTTCCATGGAACTTGTTCAGAAAAATCAAGGAAGAAAAAAGCAAGTTGTTCTATTTTAATTTTCTTATTTCTTAAACCTCAGTTGGAAGACCCGTATTGTAAGCTCAAGTTTTTCTTGAAAATTGAGAAAAAAGTCAAGGAAGAAAAACAGCAAGTTATCCCATTTTTAAGCATGTTTCCTTGTTAAGATGTTCAGTTATTTGTGTATTTGGAAAATTTTTGATTATGCAAGTGATCGAGATAATTCTGTAATTAACATCCGAAGGGAATATTCAGAATGCCTTTTTAGTTATTATTCCTATACATTTTGCCACTATTATAAAATTCCACGAAGAAGAAAACTGCTCCTTTCAACCAAACCCACACTGTTCCATCGATGAATCTGTCACAGGCCTGCACTCTCAATGTACCGTCAAAGTGACATCACTAACTTTCTATGAGCCCATTCTCAGTACCATCGTCCTTAACAAGACTCTGCAGTCATAATTCAAGCGTCTGAATAGATTTTCAGGTCTCAAAGGATCTAGCCTATAAGCACTTAATTTTGTTTTTAACTATTCATTCATTCTAAGTTTCTCCAGCATCAAACAAGCTTGTAACTGCCTGTGACAGCTGCGAAGGGTCCAGGCTGGCCAAGCCTGGAAAGCGCGATAGCAGGGCTGTTGGGCGGCTGCGTTTGGAGTGTGCTGATTTCCCGAGTTCCCTTTTGGCGTCCGAGCTGGGGGAGGCCCCTTTCCCCACCTCTCCGAGTCGTCTCTGCTCTCCGAAAGTTACGGAATCGGCAGCGCACCCCCAAAGCTCAAGTGTGACGTTTGCTTTTCTCCAGGCGCTATACTGGGGGCTGATCACATCCCTGTCGCAGACTTAAGCAGCGTTCACCTATTTCGGTGGCCAACAAAGCGTTCACTGCTGCTGGGCCGCGTGCTTCCCAGCGTTGCTGCTCCTCGTGACCAGAGCCCAGCCGACAGCCCAGCAGGGGGCCTGGGGGGGGCGGCCTCGCGGGCTGGCTGCTGCGCAAGCGCGGCCGCGGCGCAGCTGCTGGGGCGGGACCTCCGGCGGCGTCCTGTCAGCGCCGAGCTCGAGTCCGCGTGGGGGGGCGGGGCTAGCGCGCGCGGGAAGTGCGGGGTGGGCGGTCGTCGTCCACCGCCGCTCGTCATGGCGCTGCCGGTGCCCGGCTACTCGCCCAGCTTCAAAAGGCCACCGGAGATACTACGCCTCCGACGGAAAAAGGCCCGGAGCCGTGGAGCTGCGGTCTCCGCGCCCTCAGAGCTGCCGGAGCCGCGCCGCGCCGCCCTCGCAGCCGGGTTGCCTCTCCGCCCTTTCCCGGCCGCGGCAGGCAGAGGCGGCAGCGCGGCTGAGGCCCGCAGGAACCCTTTCGCCCGCCTGGACAACCGGCCTCAACCCGCCGCCGAGCCCCCCGCCGCGCAGCCCCGCGGCCAGCAGGAGGTGCCGGGCCCGGTGAGTCCGCGCCGCAGCCGGGGCCCCTGTCAGTGGTGACCGCCGGTAAACCGGGTGCGAGAGTTCTCAACGGTGGTGCTGGGCAGTGGGCGCCCAGGGTCTCCGGGCGCGGGGAGGCTGCTCCCGAGAGCTGGAGGGAGCAGTGCTCCACAGAGCTGGGGATCGTCAGGGGACCCTCGGGGCACCCGCACCTGGGCAGCTCTGCAGGAAAAGGGGGACTGCCTTCCCCGGATACTGTGGGGACCGAGGCATGGTTAGGGTAAGCGGGGTCAGAATTTGCTAACCTTCTGGATCTTTTGGAGTCAATTGTTAATGCACAAAACCTGGGCCCTTTTTCCTTTTAATTTTGATGCTAAAGTTCAGACGCAAAAGTGAAGTGAGACACGGGTAGATTGACTTGGGTGTGCATGGATTTGGCCGCACCTCACGTCTACAGAGAAATCTCTGCCAGGGAGGCTGCAGCAGGATTGCCAGGATGTCGAGGCCAGCCTGGGATGGGTATGAGTTAAAGGTCAGGATTAGCAAGACCTTCTCCCAAAACCCAAAAATAATACAAATCAAACAAACTAGCTATGGGGCTGGGGATATAGCTCAGTGGAATAAGCGCTTGCCTAGCAAGCGCAGGGTCCTGAGTTCGATCCCCAGTACCACAAAAAAAAAAAAAAAAAAAAAACTAGCTAGTCATTTGAGTACTAAAAGGATGACTTCTAACCTCAGTTTTTAGATTCTAATCAAGAAAACGGTTTGCTGTGGGAAGAGACTGAAAGAACTCAGCTATACCAGGTAACACTTCTCAGATGTCATTAGAATGTGTATTATTCAGACTTCTCAAAAAACTTTGCATGAAAAATCGTTTCACAATTACCTGGAGAGTGACCTAGGGTTGAAAAGATGGCATCCTCCAAGTGAGGGACCTGTAACATGCCTGCGATGGTCGCCCACGCAGAAATAAGCAGTAGGAGATGTGGGCTTTAGGGAATGCAGGTTACCCTTTTACACCACCTGCCACCGCTCTGATCAGCTTTAGACACTCTTCTTCCGTGGATAATGACTCTGCCAGCTCGTAGCCCAAAAGCAGCCTTCTGGGCTCAGTTACATTTACTGTTCTGCCAAGTTTTTAGACCAGATCCCCAGATTACCACTGCAGGTGCTGACGTAGCGTTCAACCTCACTGCTCCCCTTCACTACACACATCCCATTACTGAGTACTTTATTGTGATGGCTTGATAAATGCTTAGTTTGTCCTAATGGGAACAGGTGAGAAGAGCTCCCCAAGATTCAGTCTTCCCTCCTTATAAATTAATGGCTTTCATGGTCTGTTGGAGGATTCAGAAAGAATCCTTGCAGTGATCATAGAGAATGTCAGCTTAAAGAACGAACACAGGTTCAGGGTATTTTGGGGTGAGGAAACATTTGTTGATGGTAGCTACATAAGTTACAGGAGGACCAGCTTAGCTCTGTGTTTCAGAAACTTAAGAGAGATCCTTTTTTGAATACTGCTAAGATACCTACTTTGATAACAATGTAGTTTCATAAAGAACTACTAAAACTAAAAACTGAAATATGCCCCTCTTCTCCCACTACCTCCAACAGATTTTTGCATGTCAGAGGTAACCATTGTCAGGTTTACCTACTTCCAGACTTTTTCAGTGTATAGTTGTGTTTTCCTTTTGCAGTGCTAGGGATTGCATCTAGGGCCTTGTGCATGCTTGGCAAGTGCTCTACCACTGAGCTATCGTGTATTTTGTATGTTAATCATGAGCATGTTGATAAAATCTTTATATTGAAGGGTTTTTCTTGAAACTAATTTTTGTGTTTTCTTTTCTGAGAGACTCCACTTGTATCATTCTCTGAATTGGATACTCTACTCCCAAAAAACACCGAGTTACCTGTAGACTGGAGTATTAAGACCCGACTCCTTTTCACCTCTTCTCAACCCTTTACCTGGACAGACCATTTAAAAGCACAGGAAGAGGCTCAAGGTCTTGTTCAGCATTGTAGGGCAACAGAGGTTACTTTGCCTCAAAGTATACAGGTAATTATGAAATTACTGGGTTTTGGTTTTGTTTTCTTTTGGTTTTTTGTCTTTTTGAGACAGAGTCTCGCTATGCAGTTCAGGTTGGCCTTGAGCTCACTTTGTAGCCCAAGGCTAACCTTGAACTCGCAACAGTTCCCCTACTTCAGCCTCCTGAGTGCTGGGATTACAAGAGTGTACCACCATGCTAAAATGACTGTTTTTAAAGTAACAAATATAATTGACAGACTGTAATTGCAGGTTACAAGGGCTATCCTAAACAAGTTCCAGTTAACAGTTACTGATGCATTTCCATTAGAAAGAAATGAAAGATTCTTAGACTCAATGTTTGCTATCTTCAGTGTCTGTAATGAAATTCTATATTTTTTATGGGTCCAAAGTCGCCCATTGTCTGTATTTTAGGATCCCAAACTCTCCACTGAGCTCCGTTGTGCCTTCCAGCAGAGCCTTGTCTATTGGCTCCACCCTGCCTTGTCTTGGCTATCACTGTTTCCTCGTATTGCAGCTGATAGGAAAATGGCTGGAAAGACAAGCCCTTGGTCAAACGATGAAACCCTTCAACATGTATTAATGAATGACTGGTAAGATTTATAAAAAGATTTGTGCAGTATGGTAGTGAATTTTTATTTTAGCAGTATTCTCTTTACTGTTTTTTTGGTTTGGGGGGTTTTTTTGTTTTATTTTTGTTGTGTTTTGAGACAAGATCTTGCTGTGTAGTTTAGGCTGGTCTTGAACTTGTGGCAGTCCTCCAGCCTTAGCCTCCTGGGATCATGGGCATGTGTCACTGTATCTTACTGTATTTGTTACATGGAAATGTATAGTTATATGGAAATTTATCAGAAAAGGTAAATAACCAACATTTAAACTGCTTGCTTATTTTGTAAGCACTTGTCACTATTACAGCATGAAATGTATATGTATTAAGTTAACATATATAGGCAAGTGTAATTCTTTTAAATGTTCCTGTCAGTGATTGGATCCATCTATATCAGAAGTTCACAAAAAGCCAGCAACCAGTTATCAGGATTTGTTGAAAAAAATGGTTAGTGTTTGGTCAACACTGTGTATTGAGAAGTCATCAATGAGTCCACATTACGAATTTCAGTCCTTTACAGCCAGTTTGTACACAATTTTAAAAATTCAAACCACTGTCTATAAAGTATGTTGTTTTAAACTGAGTGTCAGAGTAAATTTTAAACCTTGAGCTAAATGTTCAGTAACACCTAAAGAAAACTCTTTTGCTTCATAGGTCTGTGAGCCTTACTTCTCTGTATAACCTGCTGAAGACAAAACTTTGCCCCTACTTCTACATTTGCACCTATCAGTTTACTGTCCTGTTCCGTGCAGCAGGATTAGCAGGAAGTGATACAATTACAGCTCTCCTATCTCCTACAACTAGAGGTTTAAGAGAAGCTATGAAAAATGAAGGTAAAAGTTTAGGTTTAGTGATGATATGGGCCAGGGATATAACTCAGTGGCACAAGTGCCTGCCTGGCAAGCACAAGGTGCTGAGTTCAATTCCCGGTACAAAAAAAAAGTGATGATAGTGCAACTTATATATGAAATGCCTACTGTAAAAGCTAAAGTTTGAATTGTGTTTGAACTATTTTTATGAAAATACAGTATCTGGATTTGTGTTTTTCTGCATTTGGTTAAACCATCATTACAGTTTTAAATGAATAGTGTTCCCCTCTCTGATCTCTGAATTAAAAACACATAATGGACTGCAAAGTCCATACCTGATATACTCTCTAGAAAGTTTTTTCTAGAACGTATTACCTACCTCCTGAATAACATGATTTTCAAAATAGGTTAGCTGATCTGTAGATCATGAAATCTATGTATAGACCCAACAGCACATTTTCAGAAAGTAAATTAGAATACAATGTAACTTATGAAAAAACATCCCATGTACCAGTATCACTGTTTCCTTCAGTGTTTGTTTCAAAAGGAGAATACTACCTTAATAGATGAAGTATAAAATTTTACATTTCAAATTTGATATGCCGTACGCCAGTGATGGCAACCCTTTTGGACCTTTTGGTGTTAATCAACGGCCCCGTGGCATGCATGCCATACGTTTGCCACCATTGCTCTGTACTCTGTAAATAGAGCATCCCTGTTACTGTTAAACTGAGCTTGTTTTTATATTCTTACGTAGGTATTGAATTTTCTCTGCCTTTAATAGAAGAAAATGGCCATAAGAAGAAAGCATATGGAACAAACTTGGGACATGGGGAGTATGTGATTAAAATATCTTTACATGCAGGGACTTGTGGATTCAGTGAAATAGATTTATAAAAGTACCATCAAGTGGAGATTCTAACTATAGCAATTTCCTAGGGAGCAAGCAATCAGTGATGAAGATGAAGAGGAAAGTTTTTCTTGGCTGGAAGAGATGGGCGTGCATGATAAAATTAAAAAGCCAGATACACTGTCTATCAAGCTGTATCCTTTCAGTTGGTATTAACAAGAATTAATTTGTATTGAATTAAGCTAATGAACAATTTTTAAGTTGTGGTTTTTAATAACTATTTTTTAATTTAGTTAATCTTAAACTAATTTTCCATTATGATACTGAGTAACAACCCCTAAATAGTAATAAACCATGAACTCGTAAGCTATTTTTAAATTTGTAGGCAGTCAGAACTTTTTGACTAGTTTTCCTGTCAGTTTCTAACAAATTCAACAGGTCAACATTTTGATTCAAACTTAACTTGTTTTGGAAAAGAAGGCTTCTAGCTGATTCATAAGATTACTCCCCTCTTGATGTAGGATTTGCAAAAATTTCCTTGATTGTCATCTTTAGGCATAAAGAGAAACATGCAGTACAAATGGATCACAGGCCCGAGTCTGTTGTTTTGGTGAGAGGAACCAACACCTTTACATTGCTCAACTTTTTGATCAACTGCAAGAGTTTAGTCGCTACCTCGGGTGCACAGACAGGACTTCCACCAACCCTTTTATCACCTATAGCATTCCGAGGTGCCACAATGCAAATGCTTAAGGTAATTAAAAGAAATTCTGCACTTCACTGGTCCTTATAAAAATACTTTTTTCTGAGACAGGATCTTTCTCCTTGTAGTTCAGGCTAGCCTCGAAGCTGGCAGTAATCCACCTGCCCTCGCCGCCCGAGTGCTGGCATTATTGATGTGTGCCACCATGCCCAGCTAGTTGTACGGTTTTAGATGATTTTTTAAAAAGTAACTCCTAGCATTTTGTACTTTCTATAATTTTCATCTTATTTTCCTCCCAGTTTAAAAATCCTTGATATGACAATTATAGCATGAGAATATATTAATTATGAAGTGTTCTACTTGGATTATATATGACTTTTTTTTTTGGTATTGGGAATTGAACTCCTGACCTTGTGCTTGCCAGGCAGGCGCTTTGCTCTTGAGCTATATCTTGGCCCCAATTTTTTTTTTCTTAGGGAAAAGAGTGTGATTCGTAACTAAAGTATCTTGGTATTTATTTCCATTCTTGACACTTAAAATAGCTAAATTTTTGTTTCAATAATTGATCAATGCAAGGATGTAGCCAAGGATGTATTATAGATTTTAAAAAGTGGATCACTGGTAAGTGAAAAGGCTAACTATATATGGTTGAAAGTTGTTCATATATATATATACACACAAATGTTAATAGCAATAAGATTGATTTTAGTTTTCCCAGTATTCCATATTCAGTGTATTATTAAACCAAAGATGGCTTATGCAAATATAATACTCTATACATCACGTGAAAATCTGTGTACAGAGGATGCTGAACATACTGAGTTTACTGAACATTTCTATTCACTGTTGATATCATACAAAATACTTCTTAGTTTTGTTCCATAACAAACAGAAGAAATCTCACATCTCAAGGGCTGGGAATATAGTTCAGTGGCACAGTGCCTACCTGGCAAGTGCAAGGTCCTGAGTTCAACTCCTGGTACCAAAAAAAATTTTGGGAAAAAAAGTATTGGATTTTTTTTTTCATGGTACTAGAGATTGAACCCAAGGAGCACTAAATGCATCATTCCCAGCCCTTTTTATCGTAGGACTCAATTGCCCAAGTTTACCTTGAATATGCATTTTGTTTTAGAGCTAAGGCCTGTACCCGCTTGCCTAGCTTTTGAGCACAATTTTAGCTAAGGAACAAAGTCCTGAGATAGGGTGATGTAATTTTTTTCTTTTTAATTTGCATGTAGGCACGGAGTGTTAATGTAAAGACACAGGCTTTTTCTGGATACCAAGATCAATTCTCTTTGGAAATTACCGGTCCAATTATGCCTCACACTCTACATTCTATAACCAGGCTACTCACATCTTCACAGAGTGGGTCATTCTCTGCAAGACTGTATCCACATGAGCCAACTGCTGTATTTAATATCTGCCTGTCACTGGATAAAGTACCAGATAAAGTAAGTAGATTCCTTACAGACTCTTTTAGTTGTAGGCAGCTTCCTCTAGCTGGAGGAAAGAAGTCATTATGAGATGAATTTGAGCTTTAAGTTATAAAACATTTATTGTATCAAATGGGAGGGAGGAGAAAAGTAAAAAGAATGAAGATGTGTTATGTATATGCAACTCTCCAAAGTAAATGTAATCATGCACATCAAACGTGCTAATTAAATTTTGATCATAGTAAAACCACTAAAGGAGTAAATTGTCTTTGAGGTAAATTTTATGAATTTAAGCTATTGTACTGGTAACAATGACTTAGGAAATTGCTCTAACATTAAAAGAAGCTATTGTACTGGTAACAATGACTTAAGAAATTGCTCTAACATTAAAAGAAGCAACTATTTTCATTGCCCTCTCAGATTCAAATCCTTTCTAGTTTAGGAAAGTTTCTATGGGATTTAACCATATTTAATTTTCAACCTGTTTAAGACTTCTATGTAGAGGTTTATAAAGCTATAAAACTGCCACATTATTAGTTGGCTGTAAAATAAATTTTAGGGCTTAGTCACTCTCCACAAATTCTCAGGATCGGCTTCTGTAATGAATTACGGGAATGAGCCATTTGTCAGTCTTCATGATAATCATTTAAAACTGAGTGTTCAGAGGCTAATGTACTTTCTCAAAGACTTAATGTGTATCTATTTCCACAGGAAGTTAACAAGGAGCTTGCTAACTGTGGGTTGCACCCTAAGACTCTGGAACAACTTAGTCAAACACCATCACTGGGGAAATCATCTTTACGGAATGTGGAAATGAATAACTACATTTATAATTGGAGATCCTGAACACCAAAGTAAGCCTAAAAGGAATCTTTGAGGAAAAAACCTCCTAGCAAGGAAATTCAAGACCTTTGTCTATAAAGAAAGGAACATACTTTAAAATGCTGAAATGTTTATAAACATTCACTTCTTAATTTTATTACATACATGCATTGAGCAATAATATAAAGGTTTTAAATCAACATTGGTTTTACTGTTTCATACTAAATTTTCAGGTATGAAGATGATCCAGTTTTTCTTACAACCCAAGTAACTTGAATAAGGAATCTACGCCTATAACCTATTTGTAAATGGAGTAGAAAACCAAATTAAAGTCAGTGTTTCCTTACAAATGACAAATTCAGAGTAAATCTGTAGCAGTTATTTCATGAAATTGACTAAAAATATTACCACTTACCTGAGAACAGGTTATTGTTTACAAAAGTAGAAAATGATGTAGACACTATCTGAGTTGATTACTGATGCTTCTATCAAAGCATCTTTCTTAGTGATTTATAGTTTCTCTATTCTCAAATATAAATTTTTTAAACACATGCTAATAAACTCAGATAAGAGGATATTTTGTACTCCATATAGAACAGCATTAAGAGTTGGGTGCTCAGTTACCATGGCAAAGTGCTACTTAATGTGTTTACAGTGTGTGTGTGTGTGTGTGTGTGTGTGTGTGTGTGTGTGTGCGCGCGCACGTGTTTGAAACTGTTTAAATAAACATGCTTAGATACTAGTACTTAGTGAAGATGTATATGTTTACTTTATGATCCAGAAAATAAAACACCACATTTATTCCAGAGAAGTTTGTATTTGGGCCTTAAGCTTTTGAAAATAAAGTTTAGAGACATAGCATAGGAATACCACTGTAATACACATGAAATATTCTATCAGACCCTAAAAATTAACATAAACTTTCTCATAGTCAACAAAATAGTGGCTGGTTGCCAATTTTATTAGATAAGTTGGTTACAGCATTTTTTTAATTATCATTTTACGTCTACCTAGGTGTAGCTGAAATTCAAAATGCACATCAAAGTAAAACTATATCACAACTCAAGCCATACTAAATGTACTTGGCCTCTGCAGTAGATTTCTAGTCAGACTTCATTTTGACTCCCTTCTTATGACCCAAGTGGCTTTCATGGGAATGCAGGACTTAGTGCTGATCATCACACAACATACCACTTTCTTTTTATAACCTCTACAAAATTTTAAGGGAGGATGTGGCATTAGCCCTGTGGAACAGATCTTGCTTGATTACCTCAATAACACTGGCCCAGTATCTGTCCAGCAGAACCCATTTTGAAATAGTACAAGGTGCACAGCCCTTCACTGATTACAGGCAAGTGTTACAGCAGCCTAGCCATAAGGAAGGGGAGTTACATCATAGTACAAAATACAGTATAAAAGCGTTATTTAACATTCCACACTGAAGATTACTGATGCCTTCAAACAACTGTTTGGATGTTAGCCACTTAAACAAATACATCACTAAGGTAAACAATATAAACATACCAAAACCCTGTATGGTTAAATACAATTTCCATGGTACAAAAATCAAAGCCTGGAGATGTTTGTACAGATCGCTTTTTACACAATGTCTTAAATTGCCAAATATTTACAACATTAAAGAGGAAATACATTGTGATGCAGAGTAAAATTATCTGAAATGATTAATATAAAACCTCAATCTATCTACGTGAGGCACTCCTGAAGCAAGTGGCATTAGCCATGAGGTCCTTTGGTACAAGGCCCATTGCTTGAAGAACCACAGTAGCTGCTGTGGCTTTAGCATGCTTCTTATTAGGGCTGGCAAAGCTGGGCTGGTAAGCGCTTCCATTTATCAATACCTATTCAAGAAAAACATACAATTGGGCTGGTAAGGGCTTCCATTTCTCAATACCTATTCAAGAAAAACATACAATAAGAACAGTATCAAACTTTAATATCTATTAGCTTTGTATTTTTTCACTAAATGCTAGAAAAGTAATTTTTAAAATACATAACCCATACTATGTAGTTTGAATCAATCTCAGCCCAGAAGAAGCAAATAATTTGGGAAAACAGACTGCAAATTAAAAGCAGTTTTCTAAATGTTTTTTAAAAAGATGAAAACACAGATTAATTCCCCACATTCCACTAGAGTTATCAACAAATTATTCGCCAAATTTTGCCCACATCTTTCCCTCTGATTTTTTTAAAGCTGTACACACAAATGCTATTAAAATATGCTTTAATGTTTAAAAGCCCCACCACTCTGGCCACACACACATGTACCCACAATTCACAGAATACTATGATTGTGTCATGTTTGTCCCATTTACCCCTTTTAACATTAAGTCATCAAATTAAATATATGCTATTAGTGCAGAAATTCATATTTACCCTAAAGAGAAAATGTTTGCGATGATCGGGGCCACTATCATGGACCAAGAGAAATTCAGGTGGTTGCCACCTTCTCTTATTACAGATTTCCATCAAGGCAGACACAGGATGTTTGCCTGCAGGAAAAAAAAAAAGTTACAAACTATTTCTACCAACTTCCACAGCAAAACTGAATTCAGGGTATGGTTGAAAAAGAGGCTATTAAAAAATGTTCTCTCACCTGATAGATCTTTCATTGCAGCAGAGAAGTTCCCAGACCTCTTTTGTGCTCTTTCTCCTACAGCAACAAGACCTAAAAAAAGCCAATGTTCACTAAGTCAGCATTAAAAGTATCATTTTAAATGAAGAAAAACAAAAATGCCCACTGTAGAAGCCTGATTCATAACCCATGCCTTCAATATTCAAAAGCTGACACAACAGATTTATCAATGTTCTCATTTATCATTTCAATGTGCCTTGGTATTTAAAGTTGCATAAAATATATCTACAAAGCCTAAGAATTTAATATATAAATAAGTATACAAATGAAGTATCATATAAACACCTCCAGGTTTACTTCTTTATATAAACTTCAGAAGCAGTGGCTACTGATTGCAAATGATTTTATAGGTGTTCTATCTTTTATACATATGATGCTTGGTTAAGGTGGTTAGGATTTAAAGCCACAAGTAAAAAATAAACTGTCTCTAATGATAAATCATTCTCTTTTTAACAAATGGGATGTTCTCAAGAGAAATACAAATTCTGCATAACCTCTCCCTCCATAAGTTTATCACAAATGGGAATAACAATATCATGAACTCTAAAAATGTAAGTAGTCCTTCGCTGAACACACTAGTATATTAAAACTTTCTCAATCCCATCCTGAGAGGGGGGCTATTCTCAGAAATTACACCCAAGTCATGCTGCATAATTCTAAAGAAAATACTCCCTGGAATTATGCAGTACACACTTTGCATACACCTAGCCTGTTTCCAAATTCACTAATGATTTGACTTCCATGAACCCACCTTAACTGTTTTGATTCCCAAGATAAAAAGAATTTCCTACTCTTCTAAATTGAGCTTAAACAAGCAAGCAGCCACTTGTGATTCCAATTATATTATTCCAAGGGAATATATTACTTAAAGGAACCAACTGGCTATTACTAAGTATATTAATACTCAGTAGCTACATGGAAGCTATACAAGTCTTCTCTCAACCCCTGGTATCTCAAGATAATAACTAAATATAGCAGTGATAACAGAGCCAAGGTGCCCCAACACAAGGAAATACAGAGAGGTAACAAACAATTGGTCTGCTACTCTTCAACCTTAACATGACCATTGGCATGAAAATGACCAACAAAAAGGGCTTAGGAAATGAAGATAAATCAGCACACTAAGAACAATCTAAACTGTCAAAGAAAGAAAAAAGTCAACTGTATGGTCCCTGTCAAGAGAAAACAAAATGAAATCCCAAATCTAAATTTGTGGGCAAATTTAGGTTAAGTGAAAATTTCCATATATGGCAACTCGCATGATGCAAGATGGCTTTGAAAAAGCTCTAGTATCTCCAGCTGCAAAAAAAAAAAAGCTCCTATGTATGAAAATGGGTTAAAAGTTTTTCCTGACAGTGTACAATATACAAGAAATGCCTGCAGGTCAGGATCCCTAGGACTACATGTGTAAAACGTACTTAAAACCCTAAATGTTGAAAGAGGTGTAATAAACATTTCAAAAAAGAACTTGTTACCTTTTCGGTCTGTCTTAAAATCAACTAGGATAGGTTCTTTATTTCCTTCTTTGTTTTTTCCTAATCCTTCTCCTTCTCTCCAGCCCATTTTTCTCATTAAAACGGCTCCCATTCCTCCAGTTACTGGGGCTGCTCTTAAGAACTGATCCTATCCAAAGAAAGAAAGGTAAAATGTCCCCATTTTACAGTTAGAACTTGACTACAGGCTCACTGGTAACTTCGTAAAAAGAGAAATCTTATTTTACTTCTAGATCTGTTACAATTAAATTTAAATGCTTCTATGTACTTAATACATATTGTAATATATATGTTCTAATTTTCACATTCACGATAGTATTTTAATGAGTCAAATGTCAATTTTTAAACAGTAGTCCCTCATTCCCCCCTCCAAAAAAAAATAGAACACTCCTGTTTTCGTCCACTATTTAGGTTCACTGGTATCTCTTCTTAGCTTGCAAAATAAAAAGAAGGCAGTGTTAAAACAGTCAATAATATTAATTGTCCCAGGTGTACCTAGTTTATGAATAAAGCCCAGAAAGCATTTAGAAATAGTTGGAACACTGAAGGAGCATACTGTTGCCATCCAAAGTTTTCTTCCCCATTCTACTATAAGGCAAGTATAAATATTTTTACTTAGAAAACCCCTATGAAACAAACTCTTTAAAATTACACTGTAATAAACTGAAAGTAATCACAAAATACCCTGTAAGCATACCAAAATGAACTGGAACTCTTTAAAACCTAGCTTGATGTTAAAAGACTTTTAAAAAACTCCTTAAATGTTTACATACCTAGGCCTCGGTAGCAGCAGTGTTGTGACTAGTACGGCTGGCACTGACCGGGGCAAGAAGGCAGCTACAAGGATTTGGCCCTGAAACAAGTTTCCATACAGAGGGGTGAAAGTTCACAGGTTATTCTGTGAACAATCATCTCTCTCGTATCCAACCCACTGAACCATAATTTCCATCAAAGCAGCAAACCACTTAATGTCATAAGATGCACAACTATATACATTAGCATGGTCAACAGTCCATTATTTTCACATTTTAAGAACATTCAATGCCTCATTGTAATGGGCATCCACATACATGTAATAAACCGCTACTGTTGATCTGTGAGGCCATTTTTTTTTAAATTTGAAATACACATCCCCAAATATTTTACCTTGTTACTAAATTTTAGGGTAATGTTCTCTATCAGACATACAGCAAAGGTGATTAACTTATCAACAGAGGTAATCAAAACTACTCACAGCTCAGGAAATAGTATACATTATCATTCCTTCATTGATAAGTTAATAAATGTTTTTAAAAAATCATTTTTTACACAGCCATGAAACTGTAATACTTGCTTCCCAGCTTTATAATTAAATGCTGGGGAGAAAACATGCCAATGATTTCTGACTTGACATTAAGTTAACAAGGTGCTCTGATGGAAGGAGGCAGCTGTGGAGGTAGAAACATACCCCTGGTTCAGTTCCTTATTTGGTGCAGGCCATGCAGTGTAGATGTATAAAGAGAAAAGTTAGCTGATGCTTGGATATCAACTGCCTTGATGCTACACACCTAGAATGACTTTTACTTACTTCCAGGTTCATCTGCCCCTCTTTTCCAGGAAACAATCCTAAAAAAAAGGGCAACTGTGCAGACAGGGTACAATATAAATCCCCAAAGAACCCATGTTTTCAACTGTTTCTGTTCTCTAATATCTTCACCTGTTTATTTTACCCAATGTGTATGCAACAAAAAAGCTGGTTAATCTAGTGAGAGCACAATAATACACAGTATCAAGTTATATCCACACAATTTCACTCTAGAAAACAAAAATTCCCTTAATAACCATTTTAAATATTTTACTTATGAATTAATATGAACCAAACTTGCTTCTAAATCTAAAAATATCCTGCAACAAACTAAAAAAGAACATGTATAATGTTGGAGTTCCCTATTTTTTTAAAATACAGAGTGCTGGTCTACGCTAAAGAAGAGATGAATGAGCACTTGAACAAGTATCTAAAGTACATTTAATGCTTAGACAGTATCTGTTAGAATCAAATTTTCCAAAAAAAATCAAAAAATTACATTTTCAATAATTTTCAATTGCCCAGTAACTTCTAAATGTTCTGTCCATTTTTATAAAATGTTATTTGCTAAATACTAAGCAAACATTCCTCAAAAATTCAGTAAACTGTTTTTTCCTAAGAGTTGCTTTTTTCTATACTTTAAAGCATGGTCTGATGAACACATCGTTACCTCATGATACTTATCAAAGTGATTTGCTTCCTAAATTTTATATAAAAATGTTATAAATAAAACTGTTTTAAAGGACTGTGCTAAACATTTGATCTGAAAATCTGTTAAGCTTCCTCCAAGACTGGTAATAGCTATGGAGCCAATTCAATCCGTGAAAAGATTCACTTTGTAAAGGTTGTTATGTTAGCAGAATGATATTTAGATAGTAAACGCTATGGATGGGACATCATTACATAGCTAAGACCAAAATTTTGCAATGGAAGCAAAATATATGCACTGTTTAGTATGGCTTTGTTAAACGCCATAAGCTTCTTGTCTAACTTCCTGAAGTAAAGGAGCAGATTCAAAACTAGTGTGAAAGAATCAGAGCTTGGGGTATAACTCAGTAGTAGACCCCATGTTTAGCATGCACAAAGCTCTGGGTTCATTCCTCAGCACCACCAAGGGAGGAAAAAAAGGTTCATTTAAAATTGTTCATACTAAGATGAAAGCCATTTTTCAAATACAGTACTACATAAATCACTTTAATTTTAACTGTAATATATTAGCATAAAATTTAAAATTAATCCAAACTCTTAGAACTATTTTGTTAGATCAATACCCCAGCAAACTACGTTTAATTTTTCAATGACTATGACCATGTACTCACTGTATACATATTAGTATAACTATTCAAGACATGGGCAAAATGAGGGTATGTGTCTTATTAATTTGTTAATAAGAAGACCAACAGATAATACTATCAACACTGAAATGTTATTACATTAAGATGTCTAAGGCAACCAGTATCGTTTTCCAGAAAGTCATCCAGGAATGGCACTCATCCTTGTTCTCTAAAAGATACCCGTCACATTGATTACCACTGTGAGGCAATAAGGACCTGTCTCCATTTCACACTTAGGAGTCTTTGAAATTCCAAAGAATTACTTGCCCGCAATCACACAAGGAGTCAGGAGTACAGCGGGATAAAGAAACCTTCCCAATCCATTAGACCACGCAGCCTCCCCGTTTCAGCACTGCTATGCTGCCAGTACTCCTGAAACAAATTCCCCATCACCCACCGGCCCACCCACATCCCTTCACCAGAACGCTTTTCTTCAGCAAGCCCTTCTTCACCACCTAAGGCTCCCCCAACAGTGAGGCAGCCGTAGGTGGAGTTCACACATCTCACTGCAGGAATCTGAGATCAGGTGCACCTACATCTTCATAGCACGAAGTGTCCATCCTCTCCCTTGATTTATATATCCTGTTTTTTCACGAAATCAGTGGTTCTCAAATCAATCCTGTGGATCACCAAAGGCCACCAGGGCCTACATGGTGGTCCACAGATAGTAACTTCCATTCCCTCCCCAGCCCCTACGCCACCCTTCAGCACTGCCCACCCCACATTCCAGCCATCCTCCCCCAGCTTTCCGGTCCCATGGCAAGTTCAACACATGCAGTGCTAATACTAGGGCCTCCCAACCACACGCTGTAATCAACAGCAGACCACCATATAGGAACCTGGGGTTGGAAATCACAAGAGGCATAAGGAATAGGAGCCAAGGAGCCAAGGGATCTTAGAGGGTGCAGGCACTATTAAGAGGACGAGGACAGAGGAATAAGGAACGGAACATTAGGGTGATAGAGGGGCTGTGGGGTAGTGATCCACCAAAAATAAACCTGCAATAAAGTATCCCATGATGAAAATTTGAGAACCACTGCTTTGGAATGATTAGGTTAGTAGTCCAACAGGAACTGCGGAATATTCTGAACAGCACCTGACACAGCATTCAAAACACAGTTAAATAAAATCACCCCCACCAAAACCAGTAGCAGCAGCAAAGAATAAATAAAAGTAACCTTATAATATAAACTGAGCGGCTCTTGAGCCTTATTTATACATTTGCCGCTGGCTCATGACTCCAGTCCGTCTTCAGTGTCCATCCTGGAGCATATACACACAGCAAATTTATTCAGGAACTTTGGTTAGACTCACAGGCCTCTTCATGCATTTTTTAATAAAAATTTTCCCGACAAAAAAATTTAACAACAATGTATTTTGACGCTTTCATATGTGCACATACTGTGTACCTTTTTAATCCAGGCTTGAGCGCCAGTATTGGCCAGCTGTTCTTGTGTCAGAACTTGTACTCCTGTACTTCCTGTGAACTGCCCAGGAATGGAGTTCAGCTGAGCCCAAGCATCAATCTGAAAAAAAAGAAGCTGCCATAACTAAGGAAAACTTACCTGATTAAAATGTCACTGGTAAAAAAGTCACTAGTAATAATATATAAAATAATAAAGGAAAATGGTTTCTTTCCTACACAGGCTGAATAATAGACTGAAGTATTGAAGCTTATAAAAACTAATGTTACACATATTTAACCTATTTATGTCAAACATTGCATTTTTAAAATTTTTACATGAAATTCATGTTACCTAGAGACCTAGAAAAACTCTAGGAACAAGAACTTGAAGAGAACATTTTATGTTCCCTTGTTAGGAGCATTCCAAAACTGGATCGCCTGGCACTGAAGGGTTAAACTAAATGTTTTTTCTGAACTTCCAAAGTCTAAGTCCAAGGACTATCAAGAGATGAGGTGTTATTACTAAAACACCACAAAGATGCATGAAAAGTAAAGTCGGCAAAATATTTCCTTTTCCTATTTTTGTCTTTTTGAGACAAGGTTTCACTATAAAGTTCAGGCTGCCCTGAACTCACAACAATCCTCCTGCCTCAGCCTCCCAAGTGCTGGGATTACAGGTGTGCGCCACCACACCTGGCCTAGGATTTCTTTTTTATCTCTCATAAAAGCGCATTGTAAAAATGCTATTATAGCCTGGATTTTTAATTACTCTGAAGTATTACACAGATGATTAAATGGTCCATTCAAATATATAACCGTGGTCCACATCACCACCATTTATTGTGCCAAAGAATTTGCTCTCAACCACTCAAATTGCATTGATTAAATACCTAGTGTGATCAACAATGTTATTTCCTGCCTGAACAGGCACATGTTTCTATGAAGATTTACCAAACAAAGGTAGAAGAGAAATGGAAGAAAATGTCCATTATTAAAAGGACAGATTCTGCACTGAGAGTCCTGGGTTTTAATCACAGTTTCCCCAACTTTCTAGTTGTGTGACATTGGACATCACTTAACCAACCTTAATCCCAGTTTCCTTAACCGAAACTGAGGGACTACACACACTTCATACAGCTCATATGGGCACTTACTTAGCTATTTTTATACACTAGGTTATACATTTTTTTTTTTGGTTATGAACAAGACAGCAAAGAATTTTTCATCTTATTCTTTCAATATTGTATGTAATAAACATTAACTGAACAATCAGGCCTCAAATCACTTTCATTTAAAGTAAGCCAAGTGGTTAAGATAAATGCTATCACAATTTAGGATGTTCTCATATGTTAACTATCTAGGGAGTAAAATTTTTTTTTGTCTTTTTGAGATAGGATTTCACTATGCAATTCAGGCTGGCCCTGAACTCACTTTGTAGCCCAGGCTGGCCTTGAACTTGAAGTAATCCTCCTGCCTCAGCCTCTAGCTGGTGTGTGCCATCATACCCAGCTGGGAGTGAAAATTCTTATGTACACATTAAAACTGCCACATACCCGCTCTTGAGCACGGTTTAACATGCTCATCGCTTCAAGATCAAAAGCATTCTCACTGAGTCTTTTCTGAGCAAGTGCACGTTCACTCATTGCAGTAGAGATGTCCACAGGCTAAAAAGAAAACATAGATAATTATCTTAAATAACCACAGCCCCCTAAATTGTGAAAAGTGTGCCTAACTTTAGCTGTTATATGTAAGAAACAAAAGTCTTACATAATAATAACCTTATAAAATGTGAAGACTCAAACTCTAGAAAAATAGAGGTTTAAGCTGATTACAAAGTATCAGAGGTAGTATAACCCAGTCCAAATTCTGCTTTCAGTGGGTTTTGTACAACACCCAATCATAATCATAAATTTTCACTAAGAACTTAAACTTTAATCTTCAATAACAAGTCATTTACTGTACAGTGAGAATCTTTTGAACTACTGTAAATTATAAACCTTTTAGTTTTCATGGTAACCTACCTATTAGTATAACCTTCAAAAACAATAAGCAGGGCTGGGGATATAGCTCAGTGGAATAAGCGCTTGCCTAGCAAGCGCAGGGTCCTGAGTTCGATCCCCAGTACCGCAAAAAAAAAATAAAATAAAATAAGCAAAGTTCCTGAGTAAGCAAGTAGAAAACCATTATGGTGTCAATGACCACTTTTCACTCATTAGCACATCTTTGAGCTTCTCAAAGTTAAGCATGGACATAGTTTGGTCTGAAGAACCCTGTTTCTTCAAATATATGAAGCATGTAAGTCTTGCTTTCAATTTATGTACATTATTAAAATTATGGATGTCCGTATCTTCTAAGGCAGAATTAAATAATATGCTTTTAAAACCTTAGGTTCTTCTCAAAGGTCACATTCTATGCTTATGCTAGGACTGGGGATGTAACTCAGTGGTAGAGCAAACTAGCATGCTCAAACCCCAGGTTTAATCCTTGCCACTGGAGGACAGAGGGGAAAACCTTGCTAAGAAAAGATCATTTCAACTCTTAAAAAATGTAATCCTTAAAATTGTCAATCTGTCAGATCTGTGAAAGGCTTAACCATAGAAGAAAAACCAGTAAAATTTTTGGGAGTTCTGTCTAAATTAGGAGCTTCCTTTTATCAATTCATTTTTTTATAACATCACTTAACCCATTAATTTTTTTAGTTATTGCACAAGAAAATTCACTTTTCTAATATTTATCCAACATAGCAGGTTTTGCTTTTTTCATATAGAATAACAAGTGGGTACGTCATTGAAATGATAAATATAAGGAACTCAAATAGTTAAGTATTTTTTTTTAAATAGAAGCTAGCTGCAAATAAGACTATTGTGTACAAAAAACATTCTTTTAAAAATGATTATATTAATAGAGAAGGCTACATGACTGAGAATAATTATGTATATATATAATCTGTGAATTCTCCTCTTCCTACCTTTACTTTTATTTTCACTGTTATTCTTATCTTGCTGAATCACCTGATTCCTTTAAATCGTTTCTCAAATTTTCATGTCTTCTTAAAATGACAATACAATTAAACTGAAGTAATTATCTACTTACACTTTATAGATCTCTTGAAAAGATCTTGCTTAGTCAACTAAATTATCCACACAAATTAAGAGTATTGTAAGAGTACTATAAGGACTACAGGAGAGCTTTAATAAAGCAAAGTCAGACTGGAACACCAGAAAAATTACATGCACACTCATTTCTACTACTTTAAGTGATTTTATTACCACAACGCAAATCTCTTCTGTGAGTCCAGAGACTTAAAATGGGAATCCAGGATTTTTTTTTTTTGCTTTGAATCCAGATTATTTTAAGTCTAAAACTGATGTCACCTAGGCCTACCTCAATGTTTCCTGTAACTGTCAAGTGGTATTAACCAAGGTAAGTTTTGAAGGCCTGGAAATTGAGAAAAATACTGTTTCGCGACCTTCCCAGACTTTCACTCTGGTTTTCATAAGCAAACTATGACTGTCAGTGTCAGGATGTTTAGGCTGTTGTTCCGGAGAGGCTAATCTGTAAAACTACCAGAGAAAACATGTCTGCTCACAACGACCCTAACCCCTGACCCATCATCTCCAACTACAAATTAGGCATAAAAATACCCTTAGGTGATTCTGGGAACATTTCTAAAATATACCTGTGAATTCATCCTTCTAGAGTTATGTTAGATCTTTGAACTATGTCTCTTTTTAGCCTTAAGAGGTAACCTATTTCATAATTTATCTTCAGAATGAAGCTTCATCTCAATATTTCATATTCATATCTGATTCAAATTTATTTTTGATAAAATTACAACTATTTTTTTCCTGAAAGAATTTAACTTATTCAGCAGACTTACCAAAGCTGCAGGTTCGTATCAAAAATTTATTTCCAGATAATGACTTGTAATTTCCTATTTTTAAATGTGAAAAAACATACCAAGATGGAATACATCAAGATTACCTTAACTTCTTAAAGATCCTTGAGAGTTTACATATCAAAAAGCCTATTTTCCAGCTTTTCAAGGTAATTCACGTTATGCAATAATGCATTTCAAAACTATAATCCCCAAAGCACTACTGTTCAAGGGTCACAACAGATGTTATGTATCAGCAATAAAATGCTCAAAATATCACAAGTACCACCTAAAACAATACTGTCAACAGAACTTTCTGCTGTGATAGCTTCTGAGCACTTGAAATGTGGCTAGTGGGGGCTGGTGACTACTACACTGGAAAATGGTGATTTACAATCTTGACCATCCTTTAATATTGTTCAGAAGAAGACCATGTGAGAAAGAAACCAAAATGATGCCAAATGCCCTTCTACAAATCAAGAAACCAGAGAATCTTAAATTTCTGTTTAATCAACAAGCCTTATATGTTTCCACTGATAAAAACTACTAAAGTTATGTAATCTCTACCTTGAGAATCATAGTGATCACTACTTCTAAAACCTACAATAGGCTATCAGATATAGTGAAATACACAATGCAGTTGACACGCATTTCAAAACCTATATATTGTATGTTTACTTTGTACCTTTCTCATTTTAAAATTTCTCCTAAATCAACTTACTATTTTGCTAGCCTGTTTATATAAATAAAATAAGTAGCTTAAGACTTTTGTAAGATGCCAATGTAAGGACACAAATTTATTAAACTGTTTGGATGGGTTAGGTAATACAGATATAATACAGATACGTCAAATTAAAGGGATAAAAGGAAATTTTCAGCAAAAGAACTAAAGAAAAAGTATCTGGTATATAACACATTTAAAGTATTTGACAAAAGTTATTTAAGACTACAGGTTTGTATGTGACAGAAAAGCTTCAAAAAGAAAAGGCACGAAGTAGAGAATGTTCCAGTTATATACTTAATTGGCCTTTTAAAAAGGAAATTATGAATTTATTGTATCATTCAGAATTGTCTAGTGTAACTCCTAACCAGACCAATCTAAATGTGACTTACGAGGGAAAAACAGATGATGTATTTTAAATGCCTCAAAGAAATGCAGTATGAACCACCTAGCACAATGAAGGTAAAGAATAACAAAGCTATCCACTACACACCCTGGCCGATTTAATTTCCAAGTAAGATGTTTGTGTTACTCCGATTAATCTGGCTTTCCTAAACTTGGTAAATTCAGTTTGTAATCTGAAAATCATTAGTTTCATTGAGATGCAGAAATGTTTCACAAATCTAGCACACTGCTTGCAACAAGGATGACCTGAACATCTAAGCAATCGCTTGAGCTGGCCCTCTAAACATCTGCTACTAAACTCAAAAACTTCACACTGAGGGTCCTGAGCATAGTTACTCCTCTATTTATACTTTTGACAAATAGTACAATTAAATCTACTAACCAATGAGCCTCTGGTAGCCTTATTACCAAGAATAACCCGATGACTATTTTCTAAGTTTTAGCTTTTCAACTTTTATTTCAGTGTATACAAATCAAGTATCAAAGTAGTTAAACTTCTATAATCACTCCTTACTAAGGATGATCCTGGCTAATTTATGGATAGGAAGGTGACGCTATGGCAGAAGGACACATAGAACGAGTTGTTTTTCCATAAAATATGGATTTATGCTAATTCAGCCACAATGTCTATCCACTCATGTGAAAGAACACTCTTGTGCCAAGGTAACTGGTGCAATCAGGGATTACAGCAAAGATGATTCAGCCCTTGTGGAGATAAAACCTGAAATCTTTGCCTAAATGTTTTACAATCAAACCTAAAATAACCCCACAAATTTCTTTTTTTTTAAATGATACATTAAAAATAAAAATTCAGTTAAAAAATTGACCATTTAAAAGAACTTTCCTTTTAATCTAGACTTTTATTTCAAGCCCTAGTGTAATCAGAAGGATCAATGCACCCATGAAATAATCAAAATATCCCACAAACACTGGTATATAAAATATTAATTTTACAAACTTAATAAACTGAGATGATAGCAAAGAATTCAAGTTGAGCATTTTATGTTATGAATTATTTCCTCTGGGTGATTTAACATTATTGCTATGTACAGGTTTGAAAGTAATCACAATTATCCTTTTTCCCTAAAATTTTGATATTCTTTTGTTTAGAACTGCAGATAACCAATATATTCTCTAATTATTCTCAATATAATTCCTCTAATAGCTTAGAATTCCATTATCAAATAATATTTATCTTCCAGGAAGAGGTACCTTGTGTTTCCTTCACTTAGTCCTTAGAATCTGTCTTAATGAAAAGATTTTTTGTATCAACGGAATAATTCTGTTCAACTTTTCATTAAATTCTGACAACCACTTTTGAGAGATGAAGCTAAGGCATCGCACTGTCAGTTTTAAAACAAAAACCAGCTGAGTACTAAACTTTAAACACACACATTCTCTTCATCCAAAAACAAGCTCAATCAGGATTTAGTAAGCACTCTCCCCACATTCAACTCGAGGATGTCAAGAGTTTTCTTCTCAGGAAACTCTTGGAATTCTGCAACATTAGGTCTTCACCTCATTGGCAAATTATTTTCTCAATTACCCTAGCTATGTTTGTTTAAATACTTAATCTGCAATAAAGTAATAATTTATAGCATATCAGGATTTCTAATAAATCTGTACAACCCTCTTATCATGGTTTATTTATATTCAGCTACTACAAGAAGATTAAGTCAGCTGCAAATGTCTGTTAACCTTTCCCTCTTGAAATGTGCAACTAGCCTGATCTGGGGATTAGTAAGCAAGCTACTCAGTTGCTTCACTAAAATACTGTCCAAACCAGCTATCCTCCCTCTCTCATTAGTGACGGTATAACTTGCTTCAATTGTTGAACTCCATGTGAATACACACCAACATACTTGACTATAAGTTGTGCTGGCTAGTTATGTCCAATTTCACTGTATAGAATGTGTTTCCTTTTCAAAATGCCACCAGACCAAAAAAAAAAACCACAGTGAAAATGTCACCTGTGAATAGCTTGGGAAAAAAAATATTGCTATCAAAGTTTCTGATTTGGGTTCTGTTTACTTTCTGAGTTTATAGCCAGGACTTATTTGTAGAACTGGAAGTGTTTACTTACAGATGATATGGCCAACGTAGGGAATCTCAGTGAAGAGTATAATATAAGTCTCTCAGACTTTAAAGAAAAAGAAACCCATAAGGGCATCAGATACCTAGTCCAATCCTTGGATGAATGTTAAGGCTTTGGAAAGCAAGGGCTAGAGGTGATGACAACTAATCTATGGTATCATTTAAAACTCCCACCTCCCCTAGTTAAGTCTCCACCCTCCCCAATCCCCCAAGCGTGACTTTGCACAACAAGTTAAATAAAAGTAAACTGTTTATTAAAAGATACAGCAAAGGTACAGATACAGAGATACATACAAAGATACAGATATATATATATTTACATATATATACAGTCTTGCTGTTCTCATGTGCACTCTATTTAGCAGCACATTATCAGGCGGCATTTTAATGGGGTTGTTTTGACACTTGGCATTGTTAACTGCGTCATTTTGACAAGATACAACTATAGCCTTGTAGAAATTTCAATGCTTGATTTCCACTTCTCCGATTTTTAATAGTAGCAAAGAGGGTAAGGAGAAGGGAACTGAATACCAAGGCTGAACACTAGGTTAAACACAAGAATTCAAAAGGGCCAAGGTAGCACAGAAGGTAAAACAATTAAAATTAAAGGCTATCTGACAAACAACCCAGAGAAATGATAAGAAACCATCAGTTAAGGGCAATGGGCTAGGTACCCAGGATGTTCACATCAACCTACAGTGACCATTTGCAATCCAGTTCTTGTGTTGAACCTGAGGATCTGCCTCTCTCCGCTCAAGCCCTCCACCCAAAAAATTTGCTACCACCAAAATCTGGAGCTATAGAGTCTTGAAGCAAAACGGGAAGCTAAATAGTTGTACCTTGGGCTACCTTCCCACAAGTGCATGGAGGGCCCAATGTTGGGTAGGGATGTGATAACACTTTTCTCTGCAATTCGATGCTTTTCACTTTGTGGTTTGTTCCCACAAAGTGAATTGCATCGAGTTACTGTGAAATGAGAAGCTGCGGGTTGTTTCATCTGTCGTTTAACCCGGCCCTGCCGTTTAACCCGGCCCTAAGAAGAGTGAAACAGAATCCAAATCAGATATAAAGTAACAATAAAATGGCAGATTCACGTATTTAAAAAAAGGAAAAATACAAAATATTATTTTTACTTACCTCTGAGGGCAAATTGCTGCTGAAAACATTATCATCATCTTTGTTTTCTTCACCATTTTTCTCTACAGGAACCCACTCTCCATAAACACTGTCTGCTTCTTTTTTTCGATGCTGAGATCCAGATGACACAGGAAATTCTTTTGTCAATGTTACTTGGCTTTTTGGTGGAGTTGGTTTTGCTGCCGCAATCTTAAAAAAAAAAGTTTCTTAAGTAAAACTCAATATAACATACCAATGTTAAGTGGACATCATTTTATCACCTCACAGTATTTAAACCAAAACTTAAAACTACGTTCCACTAGACTTTAATCATTCTATGAGTTTTCTACTTCACAGTCTGCACTAACAAGCTATTTCATATAGGCACTAATACTCACATTTAGATTGAAAAAAATGGGCTTGGGTTCACTGAGTTTAAAGGGATGATGATAAAAAGGAGGCTCTTCCTCTTCTTCATCCGAAACATGAGGTTTATTCACTATTACATCATCATCTTCTTTACTCTGTGCAATCTGTTTGCATTTCTTTAAAAGTAAAAACAAACAAAAGATAAATCTTAATAGTTTATGTAGAGTAATATGGAATTTTCAGTGTACAAAAAATCACTTTTCATAAGTAAACAAAATTATTGTTAGCTTATTAGCTATTATTTAAACACACTGATCAGTCGGTCAACAACATTTATTGAGCACCTACTATGTGCAGAGCACTGTACTGGGCACTGTCTTGGGAATACAAAAAAAAAAAAAAAAAAAAGACATGGTCCCTGCTCCCAAGGAGCTTACAATCTAATACAAAAGACAGAATACATATACATAAAATAATTGAAAAACGTTTTTTACAGAGCAACACAATAACAAGTGCAAACTGATATATTACAAATTGGGTATATAAGTGCTAAAAGAACAAAAGCTTAAAGAATAGTCAGGCAGGGCTTGAGAATCAAAGACTATTCCTTGAAGAATTCTAAACTATATTTTTCATAGTGAAGAACAAGAACCGGTAGAGAAAGGAAAAGTCATCTGGTCAGAGTGGTAAAAAGGCAAAAGAAAATTTGTTAGAAGGAATAAAAGCACTGAAGATGAGGCTAAAAACAAATATCAAGTGTTCACAGGGTTTTAAATAATGAACTTGGGTGTTGTTAAATAATCCAATAGAAGCTTTTGCTAGGTCCTTTTTTAAAATTGTTCATTCTTATTGTAAAGTAAACATAAATGAGGAAACAGATGTTTAAAATTTATAATCCCCAAGGAACGTGAAAATGAAAATCTGAAACACCTGTGATAGGGTCCGATGGTATGTCTCTCCGTAAGTGTTCTGTAGATTGAGTCTTTTAAGGAATAAAACTTAGGAATGGAAAATAAGGCATGATGGAAAGGATGCAACTGATGCAGCCTGACACAAACCAAAGTCAATTCCCTCCTGAGATGCAAAGGAACAGACTCTATTACTGACTTTATAAAAAGGTCCGAGTAAATTTGGGAGGACCTGTCTATATAAGCAGAACTCATCACATCTACTAGCAATTGAAAGTATTACAATAGAATAAAAAGCTCAATTAGCCAAAAACACAGAGTATACCAAGCATGTAACCAAGAGAAACACAATATATTGACAGTGGCAGGCTGGCATAAGGCTAGCCAATAACAAGTTTCAATATATGAAACAATGTGGTATTTCTGGATCCTAGCAGCAATATTTCAGCACCCCCCCAAACATAATAAAACAAAGCCTTCCCAAAAAAGCCTCCACTGAAAAGATCCAATTTTTTAAAAACAAAAATAAAGTGTATTTAAAATATATGTACTGCCAAAACCCGAACCGCAGGAAGAACTGATAATGGCCGGCCATTATCGCCAATGGCTGGTACCAAACAGCCAAAACCCGAAATGTTGATGCGAAAGAAGTTCCTTTCAGGCAATGGCCAGCTATTGTCAATAATTTCCAAGCTCCGGTGGCAAAAGATCATTTCTGAAGATTGTCTGTGTCTTTGCGTATATGCAGTACACTCGTGGCGATCAGTGAACACGTCGTGAATGGAAACGAAACTGTAGGCGAGCTTCTGCGTGTTGCTCACTCAACACCTCCTCCATTCAAACGAACGGTCCCACTCCTCAGTCAGTTTGGCTTCTAAAACTGGAAAGCAAAAGTAATGGGAAGTAACTTTTAGCTAGCGGAGCTTAGCCATCCCGGATAATGGACTGCTAAACAGAGCTTCTGCCGCTGCCACATCTGTATTTCGGGTTTTGGCCACTCGGTGCCAGCCATTATCAGTTCAGCCCACAATTCGGGTTTTGGCACGCTCCAGAGTCAACATCCCTGGAATAATCCACTTTAGAATGACAACAAATTCTGTCCAGCTTACCTCAGTTAGTTCTTCTATAGTAGCTCCTCCTGACTTTTTAGCAACTTTCTCTTCTATTGTAGGTGGAGGTGCAGGCTTTAGGTTTGGCGGTAAGGGAACACCAGCCTTAGCACACATGGCAGCTGCGTTAGCTTTGGCTATTTCAAGTAACTGTGCCTTATCTGTAAAGGAAAAAAGTAGTAAGTTTTCCTAAAAGCTGTAAATTTTGTATTATTCAAAGTTTCACACTCTATAAACATTCAAAACATCAACTTTCTGCCCTACATGATAGCTGTGATCAAACCACTTTCTGGCTCACTTTTCAAGTGGTGACCCTTATTTAAAGAACTTTCCATTAAAATATCACATAAAATAGGTAACTTCTTACAAAACTGTGACAATCATAGAGCCACACAAGATTCTAACACACAACCCTGCCTAAGCCAACTTAATTTCCCAAATTACGATGACCTTAAAGATGCTCTCTTAACCCGATAACTTAAATCACTCTTTGAGCCCTAAGTTAAATTCCATTTTTTGTTTTTTTTTTTTGTCTTTTTGAGACAGGGTCTCAACTATGCAGCTCGGGCTGGTCTTAAACTCACTTTACAGTCCTGGCTGGCCTCGAACTCTCACATCCATCCTCCTCCTACCTCAGCCTCCCAGGTGCTGGGATTATACACATGCACCACCATCACCCCCCGCCCCACAAGTTCTATCTCTTCTAACATCTTTGTTAAGCTAGAATTAACATTCCTTATCACTGTGCTCTGTAAGTTCTTCATCTACACTAGCACTATAGTAATACAAATTCTACCATTTTTGGCAATTTTCCCTTTTGGTAAAAAGACCACATACGTTTTTATGCACATCTCTTTCACAAACTTGTAATCCATTTGGGAATTGCACACAGTTCCCCTCCACATGCAATATTCACACATTAACTTCTCATCTCTATATACTACTTTAAATCAGGAAAAATGAGAGTATTTAAGATATGCTACCTTAATTAAATAAGAAACTTACATATTTGCAAGGATGTGGGAATACAGAACAAATGAACATACACTGGTCTTGTTTTTCACTTAATAGGACTTTTCCATCTGTTTCTACTTTCTATTTTTGGCTAAAGACAACTCAAAATAAAATATTCAAATGTGAAATCACCTTGGATCTATCTAACATACTCCAAAAGCAGGTCTTTTTCAATGTAACTACATGACTTACCCTATGTTTTTCTAAACACAGGCTCACTTATTAAACCACCAGAAAATATTCCATTTGATTTATAAACACAAAAACTAAGGTTTAGACATTTTGTGATACAAAAATTTTCAAAGAATGACTCACCCAAATCTGTCAGACGTTCTCTTTCAGAAGACCTGGATCTTTTACGTCGGATGGGAGATCTGCTAAATCTTCTTCTCAGGGGTGTTCTTGATCGCCTTAATCTGACTGGTGATATACTAAAGCTTCGTCTTCTTACAACAGACCTTGATCTCCTCCGACGGCTAGGGGTGCGGCTCCTTCGGCTAGGGGTGCGGCTCCTTCGGCTGGGGGTGCGGCTCCTTCGGCTGGGAGTGCGGCTCCTTCGGCTGGGGGTGCGGCTCCTTCGGCTGGGGGTGCGGCTCCTTCGGCTGGGGGAAATGCTAAAACTCCTTCTTCTACCCACAGATCTAGACCTCCTCCTTCGACTCGGAGTATGACTCCTACTCCGACGACTTGGGGTTCGACTTCGGGCTCTTCCTGTCTTTCGGTTATCCCTAGAGCTTGACCTTTTTCTTTTTCTTTCCCGTGACTTGGATCTGTGCTTTGGAGATCTTTTGCGCTTCTCTTTTGATACAGATCGCCTTCCTCTAGACTTTGATCTTGACCTGCTGCTCCTCCTCCTTCGTCTTGAACGTGACCGTGAACGTGTTTGAGAGCGATGAGACTTGGACTTAGATGATCTCTTCCTTGCCCTAGAACGAGATTCACTGGTCCGCTTACGGGACTTGTGTTCAGAAGACTTGGAACGCTTACTCCGAGATCTTAATGAAGAGTCTCTCTTCTTTTCTTTCTCACCTTTGTCACGATTTTTATTTTTCTTGCTTTTTTCATGTGTGTCCTTAACTTTCACAAAAATTTCATAATCATCTTTTTCCTCCGAAGAAGATTCTGAAGCTCTTTCTGGTATACTAATTACAACTGGACTGGCAGCTGATTTGTCACGTTCAACTTCACTTGGAAGTAAAGGTCCTTCAATACCAGCCCTAAGGCTTGTAAGACGTTCCATGTCCTTAGGAAGTAAGGGTCTCACTAAATCTGCTTCATTAATTTCATCAATGTTAGCACAAAATCCTGCATCAGACACTATCTCTTTAGCAGGGAGAGGTGCTTCTTTATCTTCTCCACTTTCTTTAGGGCTGAGAGCAGTTGGTAATGTCTGGTCACTCTCTTTTATAAAGAAAGGTTCTTCTGTATCCTTAGTAACAAGATTAGATGGTAGGTCAAGATGAATGTCTTTAGCAGGCAAAGGTCCCTCTATGCCTGCGTCACTAACACCACAGGGGCTGGTGGAGATTACCATGTCATGTTCAGTATCTTGAGCCATTAAAGAAATGTCATCATAGTTATTAACTGCAGTGAGAGCAGGTGTCGTGACAAATTCAATGCCCTTACTATCTCCTGCTGTATCAGGTTCCAGAGCAAGAGGACCAGAAGATAGAGTTCCTTCTACACCAGTTTCACTAACACCAGGGCAGGTATCCAGTACTATGCATTGCTTAGTTTCATTGATGGGCAAAATTTTCTCTTCAATTCCACTAACAGTATCCGTGCTTGCAGCAGATACTGTAGTACTTTCCATAGCTTTAGCAATTAAATGATTATTTATACTAAGGTCTACATTTATACCATGTTCACTTTCGTAAGAGTCACTTTTCAGGGGCTCTTCACCTGAATGCAATGGATTCTCCTGCATGCCAATCTCCAGATCAAGATTTTGATCGTCAGATAGTGAATTCATCCCTTTCATGACATGTGATGACATAAGACTAGATTCTGCTATCACTGGTGTGGACTCTAAAGCCATCTCAGTTGGTATTACTTGAGTCTGCTCTGAGACAGTGAAGGCAGGCTCTGAAACTGTCACAGTATACTGCTGGACAGAAACACATGGTTCTGAAACAATCATAGCAGGTTGAAGGACTGACACTGCTGGCTCTAAGACAGGCACAGTAGGCTCAAGGGAAGAAACAGCTGACATAGGAACACTAACATGCTCCGGCTCAGCCATATTCGGAGGCTCCAAAACAGCCACAGCTGGTGGTTCTGGCTTTCGAATGGCAGGTGGTTCTGGGGCAGCCATAGCAGGTGACCCTGGGAAAGCCATAGCAGGCGACTGTGGGACAGTCACTGCAGGCAACTCTGGGGCTGGGACAGCAACAGCAATCGACTCTGGGACAGCCATAGCAGGAAACTCTGAAATAGCCATGGCAGGAGATTCTGCAACTGCCACAGCTGACATCTCCTGAATGTTTTCTGCTGGCTCTGGAATAGTTACTGCTGGCTCCACCAGGGACACAGATGCCTCTGAGGCAACATGTTCTTCAAATTTCATGGACTCCAGTGTTTCCATTGTCTCTGTCACAACTGGAGGCTCTGATGTTAACATAGGTGCTTCAGCAGATATGGGAGTTTCAGATACCATACAAGTCCCTGGTCTCTCTGGAACAATTTCATGTTCTGCTACTACAGCAGACTCAACAGGTGTTGATGTAACTAAAGATTCTGGCTCTAGTGGTGGTTCTGGAATAGTCACAACAGTCTCTGACACTAACATTGAGGGCTCTGATCCTGACACTGAATAATTAGTAGGCACTGCTGAAGGCTCTAAAATCTCACTTTGACCCACAGGAGGCTCAGGATGTGATACACTCTCTTCAGGAGGTAATGCTGGCATTTCTGCAGACCAAGTATTTTCAGCTGTCAATGCTGACTGCTCAGTGGGTAATGCTGAACCCTCTGGCGGTTCTTCTGGAGGCAATGGTGGAGTCATTGGTGGCTCCTCAGGTGGCAATGGTGGCATTGTTGGGGGCTCTTCAGGAGGCAAAGGTGGCACCATATATGCCTCTGTATATGTGTCAGTGTAAGAATCAGCGTAAGAATCAGCTGCCATAGACATCATTGAACGATCAGCAGTGTAAGATGACATCATAGACCGGTCAGCTGCAGAGTACGATGACATCATAGACCGGTCAGCAGCAGAGTATGACGACATCATAGACCGGTCAGCACCCATAGACATCATAGATCGATCAGCCATCGGGGACATCATAGAACGCTCATAAGCTGACATCATAGAGCGTTCATAGGCTGACATCATAGAGCGCTCAGCCATGGGAGACATCATAGAGCGCTCATAGGCTGACATCATAGAGCGTTCATAGGCTGACATCATAGAGCGCTCAGCCATAGGGGACATCATAGACCTCTCGTAAGACATCATAGAGCGTTCATAAGATGACATCATAGAACGTTCTGCAGCATAGGACATCATCATAGAACGTCTAGATGCTAACATCAGGGGTCTAGGTGCTAACCTGTATGGCCTAGGTGCTATCCTATAGGACCTGGGTGCTATTCTATAAGGTCTAGGTGACATCCTATAGGGATCAGGAGTTAGTCTGTAGGGATCATGGCCTAATCTGTAAGGGTCCTGTCCTAACCTGTACGCATCATGACCTAACCTGTAGGGGTCATGACCTAACCTATAGGCATCCTGAGCTAACCTATAAGGATCCTGAGCTAACCTATAGGGATCAGGAGATTTAGAATCCAACATACCAGAATCCTGGGTACTTGATGCTAACATCTGGGCGTCCATGGTACCAGACGCTAACATCTGAGCATCCATGCTGCCAGAAGCTAACATTTGAGAATCCATAGTGCCAGATGCTAACATCTGGGAGTCCATGGAGCTGGTTGCTAACATCTGGGAGTCCATGGAGCTGGTTGCTAACATCTGGGAGTCCATAGAGCTGGTTGCTAACATCTGGGAGTCCATGGAGCTGGTTGCTAACATCTGGGAGTCCATGGAGCTGGTTGCTAACATCTGGGAGTCCATGGAGCTGGTTGCTAACATCTGGGAGTCCATGGAGCTGGTTGCTAACATCTGGGAGTCCATGGAGCTGGTTGCTAACATCTGGGAGTCCATGGAGCTGGTTGCTAACATCTGGGAGTCCATGGTGCTAGAGGCTAACATCTGGGAGTCCATGGTGCTAGAAGCTAGCATCTGGGAGTCCATGGTGGTGGACGCTAGCATCTGGGAGTCCATGGTGTTGGATGCTAGCATCTGGGAGTCCATGGTGTTAGATGCTAACATATGGGTCTCCATGGTGTTAGAAGCTAACATATGGGATTCTTGGGCCATCAAGGGATCCACGCCTACTGTTACAGAAGTCTCCCCAACTAATGAAGTAGGCAGCTCCTGTGCTACCGTATTATAGGATTCCAGCGCTGTCGTCGAGGGCACCTCCAGGGACTGCGACACGGTCATCGTGGACAGCTCCGATGTTGTCACCACAGACTGAACAGAGATCTCCAGCGCCACAGTTGCCACAGGCTGCCCAGGCAACTCGGGTGCCCCAGGCTGCCCAGGCAACTCCAACACCCCTGTGGCCAGAGGCTGCCCCAAAAGCTCCAGTGCTCCAGCTGCCCCAGACTGCCCCGAGAACTCCAGTGCCCCAGTTGCCATGAGCTGCCCGGGCAATTCTAGTGCCCCAGTTGCCACAGACTGCCCTGACAACTCCAGTGCCCTAGTTGCCGAAGGCAGCCCAGGCAACTCTGGCACCCCAGTCACTGAAGGCTGCCCAGACAACTCCAGTGCTGTTGTTGCCACTGGCTGTCCTGGCAACTCCAGCACCATCGCTGCCTCAGGCTGCCCCAGCAACCCTGTTGCCGCGGTCACCTCAGGATGCCCAGGATGTTCCACCGCTGTCATCCCCACAGGCTGCTCGAACTCTGCCGTCGTCACAGGTTGTTCGGTCAACTCCATTGCTACTGTTACCGCAGGCTGCCCAGGCAACTCTACTGTCGCTGACACTGCCGGCAGCCCTGGCAACTCCTGTGCCATCACAGGTGGCTCTGGTACCTCCTGTGGTGGCTCTAACCCCATGGATGGTGCTAGAGGCCCTGGCAATTCCTGCGACAACTGTGGCACTGGTGTCACAGAGGGCCCTGGCAACTCAGGCACTGCTGTCGCAGGGGGCCCTGGCAACTCAGGCACTGGGGTAGAGAGGGGCCCTGACAACTCTGACACCGGGGTAGCAGAGGGCCCAGGTAACTCCAGTACTGGAGTCACAGGGGGCCCCTGCAACTCCAGCATGGACGTCGCAGGTGGCCCCGGCAGCTCCAGCGCTGAGGCCACCGACGACTCCGGCAGCTCCAACGCTGAGGTCTTAGACAGCTCCAGCAAATCCTGAGGTCTTGTCATGGATGGATCTGCAATCTCTGATGGTACAGGATGGTCTGGCAATCTTAGCACTTCAGTTGCAGATGACTCTGGAAAATCCTTTGTTGTTGATGTGCTTGGTTCAAGGTGCACCTCAGTAGATGTCTCTGATGATATCACATGGGTTTCTGGTGGCTCTAGTTCTTTTGCTACTGGAGGCTCTGCCAACATGATCTTTGATGGCTCTGGAGATGTGTGCTCTAAAGATTTCAGCGTAGACTTCATCTGATATTCCACAGACATTGTTGCAACTGGCTCAGATGACTTCAGCACTATAGTTGTAGGCAGCGGTGCTGTTGCAAAGGAATCTACAGATGGTTCCAACATTACTGCCATAGACTGCTCTGAGCTTACTGATGTAGATCCAACTGGTATTTCTGCAGTTTTGGTAGCTGGCTTCAGAGTTTCTAGGATGCGTGGCTCTGATAACTCCATTGATGATATGGGAGGTTCTAGCACACCTGCAGAGGATTCACTGGTCTCAGATAGGCCAAATGCTCTTATAGGATGCTCCAGTGCCATTGCTGAAGGCTCCGAATCAAACTTTAAAAAGGAATCAGATTCTAAATCTATATTCCCATCATGATGAGATTTCAGCTTTGACTCAGACTCTTCTGGCTGTCTCTTATACTTTTTTTCCTTTTCTTTCTTCTTCTTCTTCTTTTTGTTTTTGTGCTTTTTATGCTTCTTTGATTTTTTGCTAGGAATTTCATCAGTAGGATCTGTCTGTACAGATACACATCTACTTTTTCTGGAGGCCTCTTTCAAGTCTAAAAATAATAGAAATTATTTGGTCAGACATTCCCCCAAAATACATCATCTTAACCAAATTTTCACTCCACAGTGAAACAAACTGTAATTCATGTTAAATGAAAAGCCACCAATTAATATGGAGACTACCACTTTTCCAACTTTCTTTGTACAAATAAATCCTGGTCTAAAAATAAATCCTTAGCCACAGGTGGTGGTGGTATACACCGATAATCCTGGCACTCTAAGAGACTGAGGCAAAGGGACTCCATGTTGGAGGCTAGCTGGACTACATAGTAAGACCCTATCTCTCTCCCCAACAAAATAAAACCATATACACCAAAAACAATTTCTTAATTTGTCACAATTTTTTTTTTGATACTGGGCCTTACTATGCAGCCCAGGCTGACCTTGACCTCATGGCAATCCTCCTACTCATCCTTCTGAGTGCTGAGATTACAGTATGCACCACTACAGCCAGCCAAAAACTTGTTGAGTGACATTAAGATGTGTTTTAGAGCTGGGGATACAGCTCAATGTTAGAGCACTTGCTAGTGTGCACAAAGACATGGGATCCAAACACAAAAAAATGCAGGGAAGGGTTTCTCAATCCTATTAAAATGATCACTTTTTCCATTTCTCAAATTATGCTAATTTTCAAATTAAATGTATCAATAAATAATTTCATATTTCTGTAATTCCTATTAAAATTTCCAACATCATATCAAACTGGCCTTGAACCCACTATGTAGCTCAGGCTGGCCTCAAACACAAGGTTCCTGCCTCGTCCTCCAAAGTGCTACGATTATGGGCCTGCATCTCTATGCCCAGCCAATTCATCATTTAACAGATGAATGGCCCTGGCTAAACTACCTATATACTAGAAAACAAATAAATACACAAAGTATACAGAGCAATTCCTAGCTCATAGTGAGCTCTCAGCAAATGTTAGCAATTGCTTCAAGTGCACATACAAGTACCTGTGAACAAATGTTATGTATTAATATCAACTCAAACTATACCTTATCATACTTTGTAATATCCTGATAAAAATAACATCTTTTCCTACAACACTCTTTCTAAATTACTGAGAAATAGAGGAGAATTTCCATATCCCTTACCATGTAACTTAAGAACATTTCAGGGCAGGGAATACAGTTTAGTGGTAGAGTACTTGATTAGCATTATGTAAGGCACCAGGTTTCAGCCCCAGCTACACAAATAAATATCAATTTGCTTATGCTACAGAATTTATATTCTACTTAGGACAAGATAGAATTAACTCTAATGCTAATAGTAAATCAGATAAATCTTAGTGAATACAGAAAAGGCAAATCAGATGTTCTGACCATAAGACTATATATAACACCATAGAAAAAAAGGGTAGGTATATAGTTCAGTAGTAAGAGTACTTGCCTAGGATACATAATGCCCTAGGTTCTACCCGTAACCGCCCCCCCAAGAAGCACTTGAGATCACAAGTTCAAGACCAGCCTGGATAATACAGTGAGATCCCACTGCAAAATAAAGATTATTTAAAAACAGGGACAGAGGATACAACTCAGCACACAGCGCAATCCTGAATTCAACTGCCAGTATCAAAAAAAAAAGTAGGATGTGGTGGCACACACGTGTAATCCCACCACTCAGGAGGCTAGGGCAGGAGACCTTAAATTTGAGAGCCAGCCTGGGCTCCACAAGTTCCAGGCCAGTCTGTATTACACAGCAGTAGTCTCCCCCAAAAAAGACCTCGTCTCCCAGAAGAAAAGAGAAAGAAATATATGATAAGACATATCCCATTGTATATAAAATGTTACTCCATAACATCAAATGTTAAGATTATACCTGAAAAAGAAAAGTTTATTAGAACCATAAATCTAAGCAAGGCTAAACTAGGGTGGGAAGACAGAATCTAATTCCAAAACTAAATGAAGACAGAATCTAATTCCAAAACTAAATGAAGACAGTAACTTATGTTTATCTCTAATCTTTATGTTTATACTTAAATTCTTCACTCTTAAATATCAATTATTATTTATTTCCAACAAAGCTACTAACAAGCATAAGATCCTGAGTTCAATTCCCCATACCAAAAAAAGAAAAAAACACAAAGCTAAATATCCAAGCAAGAACTACCCTTCATTGTGCTTTTAATGGAATGTATGTAAAAACAAGACAATCTTTTTTTTTTGGTACCTGAACTCAGGACCTCATGCTTGCCAGCAAGAGCAACACCACTGAGCTATACTCCTGACAAGACAATCCTAAATCTGGTTTTTTTTGTTTTTGTCTTTTTGAGAGTTTTGCCATGCACTTCAGGCAGGCCTTGAACTCACTTTGTAGCCCAAGCTGGCTTCAAACTCAAAGTGTTCCTCCTGCCTCAGCCTCTCAAGTGTTGGGATTACAGCTATGCCACCACGCCCAGCCAGCCTGGGCTTTAAAAATAAACCGTATGTAGTATGTTTTAGAAATCACTACATATTTGGTCTAGGCTACTGAACCTTTCCATAAGTGACTTTTTCAACTGTTCAATGAAAGTCCACATAACACAGTGAGACCCTGTCTCAAAAACAAAAAAAAAAGACAAGAAAAACCACCCACATTCAAAAATCCTAGCCCTGAGATCAGAGTCAAAAATTATACCCTACCACCAACACAAACAAGTCAATCAGTGCTCATTCATATTTCATTGTAACTGTTTTCAAAGGAGGATTTTAATAGTTTGAGTAAATCAATCAGTGTATGTTTTAAAATAATAAATTAACCCTCAATTTTCAAAACCTTCATTTTGAAAACATTATTTCCAAATTACCTGGCTTGTATCGTAGTTCTGTATCTAGGACCCCAGAAAGTACTTCTTCTATCTTCTGTACTATTTCTTCATTTGGTAGGCTCCTAGCAGAGGCAGCAGCATCACCTGCCTGGTTTCCTTCAATAGGTGTATTTGTTTCACCATTCAGCTGGCCTTCACTCCTTCCGCTTGATGAGAAAAATTTTTCAAAATTCATTATTATTTTATCATACCAAATAATAAGTCCTTCAGTTACTAACAATAATCTACACAGTATAACTTTACATTGTATTATTTATACTGTCCATCTTTTCCCGTTTCAGATATTTGGCATCAGCAAACATCTTTTTCAGACAAATTTTCAAAACTATGGAAGTTAAAGAACACCTTTAAAACCGTATTTCTAAGCACAACCTCTTCCAAATAATTGCAGAAACCTAACTTGAGGCTTCTGTTTACCTACATTATTTGTCTCAAGAAAAAAACATTAATAAGAGCCCAATCAAAAAGTCCTAAGAAAAATAATGACCCAACATTATGGTAGAAACTATGGCCACAATAAAGCCACACCTGTGCATAGATCACAATCACAACAGTTTCAAGGAACACAGAACTCTTGCCATAGAACACAGTAAGCAGAAAAGGTAACTCACAGCTTCTGTTCAGTTTTACACTTTTTTGGGCGGAGGGGGTGGTTTTGAGACAGGGTCTCCCTATGCAGTTCAGGCTGGTCTCTAACTCAATGATCCTCCTGACTGGGCCTCTGGGATTACAGGCATGCACAGCTATGCCCAGCTTTATACTACTACTGAAATACCATAAAGCTGAAAAGATGCATTTATATAACTCATACCTCACTATCAAAAACCTAGGCATTAAAAAATGTCTGATGGGCCAGGCGTGGTGGCGCATGCCTGTAATCCCAGCACTCAGGAGGCTGAGGCAGGAGGATCCTTTCAAGTTCCAGACCAGCCTGGGATACAAAGTGAGCTCAAGGCCTGCCTGAACTGCATAGCAAGACTCTGTCTCAAACAAGACAAAAAAAAAAAAAAAAAAAAAAAAAAAAAGTCAGTCTGACGGGCCAGGGCATGGTGGTGCAAGCCTGTAATCCCAGCACTGGGGAGCCAGAGGCAGGAGAATTGCTGAAAACTCAAGGCCAGCCTGGGATACACGATGAGTTCAAGGCCAGCCTAAACTACACATCAAGACCCTGTCTCAAAATAAAACAAAAAGTCTGATGTTCAAAAAAATTCACGTAACAAGTGACCACACATACTATCAGCTTAAAATATTTTCAATTCAAAAGGCCAGAAGAATTTTAACCTATATAAAAATGTCATTCATGTAGTAATTTTTATTATTTTCATGCAAACCTGCAAAATTTCGAAAGAATTACAAGAACACACAATTTTAATTTAACTTAACCAGCTAACTGAATACACGTAACTACCTGACAAGTCAGGAATGTAAAAATATAAATTCAGCAGTTAGGCTAAATGTTAAGGAACAATTTAATTTTCTAGTAAAATGAATCATCCAACAGTAATAGTCAACACTTACTGAGTACTAACTGGTGTCGTCGTACTTTAAACTCACTTAATCCTAACAAAACTTAAAACCATCACTATTATTCTGATTTTATAAATGAGAGAAATGCACAGAGAAAACAGGAAACTTAACTGAAGGCCACATAGCTACTAAAAGCTAGTACATTCAAAACCAGACCCTGTCTTATTAAACACAACTATGTACAATAGGCCACTTACAGTCACCCTTATTATCAACAATAATGAATGTAAAAAATGAGAAAAGAAAAAAGTAGATCACTGAAATCGCAAATTCAATAGTTTTCAGACCAAATGATAATGCATGAATACATGTTGAAGAGAAGCTCTAGGTTTGTCTACTAAGAAACTGCTTTGTCTCCTATCTCTTTTAGACTTTATGGAGTACTGACAATTTTCTTCAACACTTATACATGCACGATGTTCAGGAATTTAAGAATCAGAAAAGTAACTTCCAGGACATTAATTGTAATTAATGAAAAGCAATGAGAATTTCAAATCATCTATATATTCCTATAAAACAACAACAAATTCCTATAAAAGAATTTTAACTGGCTATGGAAAATGTCTGAAGATAAAGACTGTGGTGGACCAATTTGTTCACAATGTTATATGCTGAGAAACAACCAATACAAAACACGATCATAGTAACAACAACAACAAAAAAATGCTAATGTGTTTACCGAAGGAGAAACTGAAAGGACATAACACCAGTAACTGGTAGTTTCTGTTTTTCTTCTTCAGAGTTTCTAAATTTTCTACAATAAAAAAAGGACTCATTCTCCAACACATTGCCTTAAAGGCCACAAATTCAATTACGCAAGCAACTATTAAATGCATACAAATATTTCAAAGATTTAAAGAAAATGACATTCCCTTAGCTCAGGTCTCATCCTAAAAATATCTCAAAACGGTAAAAACAAACGTAGTGAGTACACTATTTCCCAGTTTTAAAACATCATAGCCCCAAAAATATCCCCAATAACCCTGTTAATTTGTGTACCTAATTTACAACTGCGTTTTCAGATGGTTTTCAAATGCACAGCGAGCTTAACTCTCAAGTTTTAAAATAGTCAAAACATTTGAAACCACAAGCATCTACTTTTCAGAATCTTTTCTATCTCTAAACTTTAAAGATATTAGTAACTTGTAAAAAGCAAAAATATTAAAAGAGAACCACTTTAATAAGATACACAACTTTCTTTCAAAATAAACAAATACTGTACTTCTTTAGCAATCTCTTCCCCTTAGGTTTCGTGGCGCCCAGGATACATATAGTAGCAATTGCAAAAAAATATCACGTTCTACGACTCACAAAGTCCACTTACCACTTGGTAAGTTAAATAATCACTAGTATTTCGAAGTTCCATTGTCCTCTCCCGTATTTCATTAAGTAGATAACAACAATTTGGGGTGTTTTAATTTAAAACTCTAATCAGAATGTTGGTGAGTGGAACTCATAGGACACAGGGCCCGAAAAACATCATCAATTAATCCCGACCCCCAAGCGTTCTGAAGCCACTAATAATAAAACGGATTTAAAATTAACCAAAAAACGGTCGGTCGTTAGAGACCCTTTCCGGTCACCGACACCGGCCCGCGACAGCCCCGGAGGCGGGGAGGGGGAGGGGAGAGGCGGCGGAGGAGGAGCCGAGAGGGAGGAACTAGGCCCGGCCCCGATGGACACCCAGGCCTGAGAGGCAAAGGATAGGGGGTGTCCAAACGAGGAAGAAAGGTGAGCTCTCAACTCGGTTCAAAAAAAGGAGCCCGTCGTTACCCAGGAAACGACCACTTTCTCGGGCGAAAAAGAAGGAGCGGATGGAGGATGGGGGGGGAGGGCCCGGAAAATGGATCCCGGGCCCAGGCGGGGCCGTAGCGGGGCCTCAGCCGAGGAACGACGGCGGCTCGGAAGAAAAGCGCCAAAGAAGGGTAGATGGGGTACGAACGGCCCTTTGGGAGCAGGAGAGTCCGGGAGGTATTTACCTGGAAAGCTCTTGTTGTATTTCTCGGAATTTACTGACCACGAAAGACCTAAAAACCTGCTCGATGTCGGCCGCCATGGCGTCCGCTCCCTTCTCTCAACTCCTCCTCGCTAGTCCTCCAGGCTCCCAGCATGCGTCGGGAGAAGGCGCAGCAGCCAATTCCTTTTCTCGTCTTTCTGATTGGCTCGCATAGGAGCGTCAGGCCAGGCACGCTCCCCGTATTGGCCAATCAGTGAGCACCGGCCCCCCCTCCTCGGCTGTTTCCGAGCGGCTTGGGTAGAGGTGCTGACGTTTGCGCCGCGCACGACTTGATCCGCCATGTTAGTGTCTGACGCAGACGCCATTACAGAAGTAGCTGTTGAGACGACTTTACAATTTGGTTTCCAGTAATGTTTAAGGGCCCCTTAGAGGTTTGATGTTAACGACTGAACGCCTTAGATTAAAGGTCATGAGGAACAGGAGCAAAACAGGGCCACGTGGTGTTTGACACAAGGCTTCAAAATGTTTGCTGGTGCTGCCAAATTGTTTTGTCAGGGACATGGCGTATGGGAAAGCCCTAACCAGCTGCCGTCCCCACAGTAACGTTAATAACACGTTTTTATCCCATCGTCCTCTATCATCGCGCTCATTTTTTCAGAACTAGGTCGTTGGTCCTGAGCGATCTGAGTTCAAAGCCCAGCCAACTTAGCTTCGCGCAACTGGCCGAGTGTGGCTTGGGCGCTGCCACTCCTGCAAGTTCAGAGGGTTCCGAGGGCAGGGATGGAGATGTTACGTGGCATCGGGCACCACAGCGCCACACTATAAACGCGCCAGGGGTTCAGCGGCTTTCGCGGGGCAGCAACTCAGCCCGCGCCCAGGGGCGGGAGGGTATCGCACGGATCGCCTCCCCGCGGGCGAGGGCCGGCCGGGCCAATGGGCAGGGGCAGCCGCCGAGGGGCGGGGACGGCGGCGGGCGCGCGCCGGATCCCCGGGGCCCACTTCCGGCAAACGGGGAGAGCCAGCGGCGTGGCCGCCCGGGCTTGGTGCGTAAGCTCCCTTCGCGGCGGAGTAGCTCACATTTGTGCTTTGCCGGGAGTTAGCGTCGGGATTTGAGTGGAGCCGTGGAAACGGGCCTGCCGTGTGGACGTCCTGTGGGTGGGGAGCGGCCATGTGCTTGCTTCCCACCGTTAACCATGGGTGACACGTGAGCTGCCCTTTTCCCCGCTTTATCCACCCAGTCCTTTGAGACGGCTTTGCTTGGCATTCCTGTTTGCGCTCTAAAGCATCCACTCGAAGGGCCGAAGCCGGGGAAGGTTAGTTACGTCTCCCAGGGCCTCTGGGCTGGCAGAGGGGCTTGACCTACGTTGTGCCGGCAGCCCGGTCGGCTCCCTCCTCTCGCGGTCGATCGAGTCCTCGCGCTGCTCTCCCGTGATCAGTGGGGAAACGTCCCTGCGCTGCCGCTCTTAGTAAACTACAAACGTAACATTTTCTGTAGATTGAAAGATACTTGTTTCGGGTCGTTTAGTACACATGGCGTGTTCAAACGTCTGTTGCTTGGGATAACTGAGACTAACGGCGGGATTTTTTTTTTTTCTTTCCTCAAATATTCAATCACCGTCATCTCACTTGTTAAGAATATTTGTAGCGCCTGCCTGGCAAGCGCAAGTTCATGAGTTCGATTCCCGGTACCAAAAAAAAAAAAAAAAGTATCTGTAGCAAAATAGCTTCAGTTGGAATCCATTGGCTATGTCATTTATCCAGCAAGTCATAAAATTTAACTGGGGGTTTCCGTCTCATCCATAAAATGACAGTGGTATATTTCGGTCTACCTCATAGAATTCTTAGGGAGAGCAGGTAAGATTTCATAAAAGGCATTTAAAATGGCACCCGGCACAAGGTAAGTGCTTGCAAGTATGTTTGTTTGTTTGTTTTAAATACTGCTTGTTTAAATTTTTAAGTATGTAATTCTATCATATCACTGGAAGTTACCAATTTCGGTTCTTTTCCTGTTACCTGCTCGCCTCCTGCATAGGTTAATAGCTTTTGCAAATTAGTAAATCACTAGGACTTTATTCATCTTTGTGGCTTTGTGTATGTGTGTGTGCTGGAAATTTAACCTTGTTCATGCTGGTCGAGTGCTCACCCTCAGCCTTATTTTTCCCGTTTAATGTCTTGACTTGGTAGTTTCCACTGTTTATATTTTCTATGCTTATTTCCACGGTTTCTACCCTAAAGTAGCAATTTAGGTAAAAGGAGGCTGAGCAAGGAGGATCAGTTGGAAGTTTGAGATCAACCTAGGCTGTAAAGTGAGCTCAAGCCCAGCCCAAACTGGGACTGCAAAGCGAGATCCTGTCTCAAAAAAAAAAAAAAAAAAAAATTAGGTAAAAGAAGTTACCAAATGTCAGTTCAGTTAACCTTACCTAACCAAAGTCATAGAACTAAGACGAGATGCTTTCAAATTTGGTTTCTATTTTCTTTACCAGGTTTTTAACCGTGCCAAATATTCTGCCATTTTTTTTTATTGTACAGCCCACCAAATAAAAATGGTTGAGGGAAAATTTTTTTTGAGACAAAGTCTTGCTATGTCGTTCAAGTTGGCCTGGAACTCAAAGCGATTCTCCTGCCTCAGCCTCCCAAGTGCTGGGATTACAGGCATGCACCACCACACCTGACAAGGGAAAATGTTTTTACCACGGAAAATTACATAAAATTCGAATTGCCATATCCACACATAAAGTTTTATTGAAACATAATTATGCTTTTTGGTTGGTTGGGGGGTTTTTTTGTTTGTTTTTGTCTTTTGAGACATAGTCTCACTATGCAGTTCAGGCTGGCTTTGAGCTCACTTTGTTTTGTAGCTCAGGCTGTTCTCAACTCCCAAGGATCCTCCTGCCTCAGTCTTCAGAGTACTAGAATTACAGGCCTGCACCACCACACCCAGCACTTCTGGTAGTTTCCTGTTGCTCAGAAGCCTGATAGGCAAATGATCTCTGGTCTGCTGCCTGTTTTATGTTAAGTTTTTGTGGGCATTGGCACCTTTACTCCCTAGTGTAATCTCTATGGTTCCTTTCATGCCACCATAAACCGAGTTGATAGTAGTTTGGACATAGCACATTGCCCTCACAGAACAAAACAAACCCTGGGATTTGTAATTTGAGAGATATGATTATAGTCATAAACATGGGGTATGTAGCCCAGAATGAGCTACATACTGAGTTCAAGACTAGCCTGGACTATCAAGAGCCGTCTCAAAAAAAAAAAGCCACCTCCCCATTTACTTGGGGATCATATTTTACTGTGTTGCCCTGCTTGTCTTCAAACTCTTGGATGCAAGTGATCTTCCTGCCTCAGCCTGTGCAGTAGCTGGGAATGTGCCATATATCCAGTGTTGACATTTTAAATTTAGACCCAGATTTAAAACTATCCATTTTTAACCCATGAGGTCCACATAGACGTTAAAGTTATCATAAATTAAAATATTGAAGACAGATTAGAAAACCATAAATAACCAGATAGTAAATATTTTGATTTGAGAGCCTCCTCTCAAGCTGGGCGTGGTGGCGCCTTCCTGTAATCCCAGCACTTGGGAGGCTGAGGCAGGAGAATCATTGCAAGTTGAAGACCAGCCTGGGCTACAAAGTGAGCTCAAGGCCAGCTTGAACTGCATACTGAGACCCTATCTCAAAAAAGATTTAAAAAAAAAAGAGAGAGAGAGCCTTCTCTCTAGGCTCTTCTGCCTTGTTTTTAAAATAACCCATCTTTATGACTACAATCATATTTCTCCTTACAAATCCCAGGGTTTGTTTTGTTCTGGGGTTTTTTGTTTGTTTATATTTTGGGTCTTTTTGAGATAAGGTTGTTGTGGTTTGTGTCTGCATATCCCCCCCAAATCCTCATGCGGTTAGGGAGTGCCTTTTAGAGTTTATGACTGATCCTTGATCCAATGCTGGGATTATGGGTCTGAGAGCTATACCTGCCCTAGAGCAGATAGTTTGCTGGGATTTTGAGTGTGAGAGCTGTACCCGCCCTGGGGCAGATAGTTTGTATATGTAAGGGAGAGAAAGAGGCCACTCCTGCCTGCCATTCCTCCCTTCTTGCCATTGTTGCTTTGCTCTGTATCTGTAGCCCTCTGCCATGTGCCACTGTGCCTCAGAACCAGCCAAGTATGGACTGAAACCTCCACAAACTATAAGCTAAATACCTTTCCTTCCTTCATTTTGGGCATCAGGTATTTTATCTCAGCAACAAGGAAAAAGTAACCAAGACAAGGGTTTTGCTATGCAGTTCAGGCTGGCCTCAAATGCACAGCAATCCTCCTGCCTCAGCCTCCCGAGTGCTGGGATTATAGGCGTGCGCCACCATACCCATCCCCAGTTTTTTAAAAATGAATTGCTGGGTGGAAATATTGGATGATTTCTTAACTCATATTTAAAAATTATGATTTCTGAAATTAACTGCAGTTTTCTGTCTGTAGGTTTCATCTTCCTTTTGAGTCCCTGCTTTGCAGACAGAACCATGGCAGCCCGAGTACTTGTCATTGGCACTGGAGGAAGGGAACACACACTGGCCTGGAAACTCGCCCAGTCTCACCATGTCAAACAAGTGCTGGTTGCCCCAGGAAATGCAGGCACTGCCTGCTCCGGAAAGATTTCAAATACTGGTGACCACTCTTTTTTTTTTTGTAATCACATTTCCAAATGAGAAATAAGAATTACTGTTTGTAAGTGATAAACTGTCAATAACATCTGCCTTTATAATAACACATGGTGCTGTTCAGGTTTGAATACTTCACTTAGCTGTAAAGTTTATGTGATAATTTAAAAAATGACCTCACGTTATAAACTTAATGTAGCCTGTTGTTCAGAGTGTGCCATTTCTATATCTTAAATTATTTTAAACCTTAATAGAACACATTCATTGGGAAGGTAACAGGTACCTAATGTTGTATAAGTTACAGGCATTTTGATGTATATTTTTGGAATTGAAAAATTAATTACTTATCAAATTCAAGACCTAGCAGTTTTGTTTTTGGCTTTGCCACCAGAACTCAAACTCAGGACCTTGTGCTCCCTAGGCAGGTGCTTGTGCTGCTGAGCTGTATCCCTCACCCAAGACCTAGCAGTTCTAGCTCCCTGAGAGAACTCTTAAAAAAAAAAAACAAGAACTCTACCTGATTTCTTTGATAAGCATAAAAAAGCGAAGTTCAGGCACTCTGTTAAACTCTCCATTAATAACCCTCCCCTTGCCTTCCAAAGCCCTTTGTGCAGTCAGCCTTCTGCCTGCCTCTCCAGCCTGATCATTTTCTCTTCACTGTGCTCAGTCCACGCCACTCTGTCACTTTCACGCACATAGCTGGCTGCCTTGAACTTTGCATATCTCCTACATTGCTTTTCTGCCTACTAAAACATAAGCCCTAGGTTATAAACCAGAGCACAGCAGAAACTAGTCTGCCTGGTTTTACACCATGTGCATAGTTCCATATGTGGCACACAGTATTTATGGACAGAAGTATAGACTTGACAGACAAACTGGGAGAAGATAGTTGCATGTAGATAAGACAAAAATAATGAGAAAAAAAGCAAATAAAATACCTCCTTTCCTGGGATCTTAGCTGTAGAGGAAAGCATAGTTTCTGTTATGCAGTGAAAGTCATGTGGGCAAGCCCCTCCCAGTCCCCCAAGGCTGCTGTGAGACTGCCACAGTTCTCTCCAGCTAAGTTAGATGTGCACGCTCCTGCCTTCTGCCTTACTGATTTAGTTGGCCGTGCTCAGCTGCTAACACCAGGTGCCTAGTGCTCTATCCGCAGTACACTCAGGCACTGTCCACACACTGAGAATCTCACCTTGTTTGAACTTGGAGAAAAGAGTTGTATTTTAAAGTCATCATTCAGTTTTTACCTTAAACAGCTTATCTGAGAGACTTCCTTACTCAACCGTCAGATGTGCTTGGTTTCCTTCTGTGTACTGTTATTTTTTGTTTGTGTGTGTTACCCACATTCCCACAGTAGATTGTTGGCACCCTAAGTCTAGGGACCCTATTTGTGTTAAAGTCTTAAGGCCAGGGCTTATTGCACTACCGAGTTACACAGCGGGGTCTTGAAATCCTAAACAAGTGATAGTAAGAGCTAGTTTCCAAGTACATTCCATACTATTTTGAGGGGTTTTGTTTTGTGTTGTTTTTCACAATCCACACTGGTAACATGGACAACCATGATTTCTAGCTTCTGGGAAAGTTTGCTGGTATTTTCATCATTTAACTGATGACAGTTACAGCAACTCAGTAGAGTTTTGTTGTTTAGTCTAACTGAACTCTATTTTGAGTTTTTCTGTGTACAGTTATCAGTAAAGAAAGGCAGCAATAATATAGGCAGAATAAAGTGTAGTACTTAGTTTTTAATTAGCTTACTATGGTACTAAATTTAGTTAACTGAAACGGAATGTTTTTATAAATGTGATGTTTATGTTTTCTGTTTACAGCTATCTCAGTCAGTGATCATACAGCCCTTGCTCAGTTCTGCAAAGATGAGAAAATTGAATTCGTAGTTGTGGGACCAGAGGCACCCTTGGCTGCCGGTAAAGTTCATTTCTGTTTATTGTTACAATCTATATGCATTGCCAACAAGAGCTTTAGGGTCATTTAATCCATCAGAAAAAGATACTTCATCCTCTTAAAATCCATGGGTTCTATATTTTTTCCCCAATTGTCAGTAACGGGATGATGTAGAGGTCAAATTTGCTGTCATGAGAAACATTTTGTATTTCCATGCCAGTGTCCATTTAATAGTCTGTATATTCAAATGTAACATAGTTTTTGGCTGTCCCCTTTCCCCCCATACGGGATCTTGCTGTGTTGCCCACACTGATCTCAAACTCCTGGACTCAGCCTCCTGAGTAGCAGGGGCTGCTGACGTACCTCACCATGCCCTACTGTTTTCCTGGATTGAGTCACTGCTTATTAGAGTTTTAATTACATCAAGTAGACATGAAAAATGTAGCCTGTGCCACCTGTTATCTGCCCTGTCTAAATGTAACTTTAGTCTGATGGCAGTTTGTACTCGGTCTAAAAAGCCCCTAGAAAGACACTGGGTCACTCAAGCAACTGTGCACATCCACAGGGATTGCTGGGGACCTGACCTCTGCAGGGGTGCGATGCTTCGGCCCCACTGCAGAGGCAGCTCAGTTGGAGTCCAGCAAAAGGTTTGCCAAAGAGTTCATGGACCGACATGGAATCCCCACTGCACGGTGGAGAGCTTTCACCAAAGCTGAGGAGGCCTGCGGCTTCGTTAAGAGGTAGGAAGAGGGCTGCCTCGGAAGGCCAGAGGGAGAGGGCGGTTGTTCTGGTAAGCTACTAAAGTTCAGCCACTTTCATGTGAGTTATCTCTTCCTAGCACCAAAAGGGTAAGGTTCTTTGTGTACATAATTCACATAATGTTGTGAGCTTTCAAAAAGATGCAGTCTAAATGTTCATTCCTTATTCCTATATGGAAAATACACAGTGGACCCTTGAGTTATGACACACCTGACATAACAAACAGCTTGGGTTATGACCAGAATTTTAGTTTTAACTTACAACCAAAGTCTTGAGCTAAGACCTAAATGCGGAGCCCTTGTGCTTCCAGATGCTCTTAGATATAGATTTAACCCTTAAACAGTTCTGGAAGGAACAGGATCACATCCTTTCCTGTGAGGGTTAATTGAGACATCCCAGGCTGATTCTCTCGAAGGTCACTAAGACCTGCCTGTGGACAGGAGAGGCTTTGAAGGCTGTGTAGAGGAGCCTGAGCCCTCAGTTGCCAACCTGAGTTACAGCCAGCCTGTAGGAGCGCATTGAGTTCCTAGGCCGACGATCCGCTTATGATTGTGTCAGCCATGCGCTCTTTTCAAAACCATTGGTATCTTTTGTCATAACTAATCAGAGTAAGAAGTCATTAGTTGGTCATCAGTCACAGCTACTCTAAAACTTAAAATTGTACACCTTTTGTTCTCGTACTTATGTAGGGAAAACACTAAGCAGTCAGTCCGTGTTGGACATGTGCCCTTACCCTTTTTTTGTTATTTCCTGCTACCTGCTGTTTTACTTTCAGTTGAATCAACTTCATTCTTCATTCTACAGGGTTTCTTAGATACTGAATATTATTAGTTCCTAGTAGCCAGGCACCTTAGGTAAGTAACAGTGTTGTTACTTACTTTGGGTAAATCTCCTTCCAGGTCCCAGTCCCACTCATAGTTTATTGTATGTGTTTCCAAAGATAATCTGTATGTCTGTGCTTAATTGGGATTATACACCCACATCTTCTGCTTCAATGAGAGTATGATTCATTGTTTTGTATCTTAAAGATGATTCCATATCTCCTCTATATATCTACTTATTCTTCCAAAGATTTTGCCTGTGTGATTTCTTTGAAGTAAAAAAGCAAAATGCACTTGTATGATCATAACTATAAAAGAATGCATCAGAAAAAATCCTGGCAGTAAGTATATCAAAATGGTATTGGAGTGATCAGTGGTTTTTTCCTTTCTGCTTTTCAGTTGTTGCAATAGCATATTGTTACAAATTTGCAAAGCATTTTAAAATTCTGAGATATAAGGGTACACTGGATCCTGAAAGTTGCTCTGTCCTTACAGTGCCGACTTCCCTGCTCTGGTTGTGAAGGCCAGTGGCCTTGCAGCTGGGAAAGGGGTGATTGTTGCAAAGAACAAAGAAGAGGCCTGTAAAGCTGTGCAGGAGATCATGCAGGTAATTGATTCCTCTGAAAGACTGAGTTTCTATTTGCACAGGCTAACAGTTTGTAAAGTATATTTCTAAGGAAGGGAAACCTGGGCAGGGGATAAAGCTTAGTGATAGAGTGCTCGCCTACCATGTACAGGGCTCTGACTCTGATTCCCAGCACTGAAAACAAAGCAAAGAAGCTGGATGAGATGACACAGGCCTATAATTGCAGCACAGGAAGACTGAGGCAACAGGGTCACCATCATGTGCAAGGCCAGCCTGGACTACGTGCTGAGACTCTGTCTCAAAAAAAAAAAAAACAAACTAAGCAGGGTCATGGCTGCGCTTGCTATAATCCCAGCACTCGGGAGGAAGACCATTGTGGGTTCCGTACCAGCCTGGGCTGCAATTGAGCTCAAGGCCAGCCTGAGCTGCATACTGAGACTCTGTCTCAAAAAGACAAAAAAGCCATGTAGCAAGCATACAGGTAAGCCTGGGGTGGTGGTGCACACCTGTAATCCCAGCACTGAGAGAGGCTGAGGCAGGAGGATTGTTGGGAGTTGAGACCAGCCTATGCTACAAAGTGAGCTCAAAGCCAGCCTGAACTGCACAGTGAGACCTTGTCTCAAAAAAAAAAATATGTAAACTATTTTTATAATAGTATTATAATCCATTTCTATAAAATAAATATTACAGACTAAACAAGTCTTTATTCTTTTGAAGTAAGTTCTAGCAGCCTTTGATGACATTGCTTAAAGATAGGAACCCCTCAGCCTATAGGGCATTGCAAATAAACTCTCAAATCATCCATGACAACAAAAGTATTTGAAAATACTTGTCCTGTGTGTCATAGGTCTAACAGAAATGGAACAAAATGTGAATGTGTTTTCTTCCATATACCATCTTGATCATTATGGTTTTACCCTCCTAGAAAAACCTGCTTTCACAAGTATACATGGGCATAATTATTATAGGCAAACATATAATCATAATCAGGAATAAATATTAAATGGTGATAATGAAATCCTCTGCTTTTCCTTTTTTTTTTTATTTTGAGACAGGGTCTTGCTGTGCTGTGCAGTTCAGGCTGGCCTTGAGCTCACTTTATAGCCCAGGCTGGCCTGGAACTGGAAACCATCCTCCTGTCTCAGCCTCCCACATGCTAGGATTATAGGCGTGCGCCCCTACACTCAGCATTTTTTATGTTTTTTATTTTTTTGCTTTTCCCATATTTGATTTGTTTTTTGTTTTATTTTGTTTTGCTTTGCTTTGGTACCGGGAATCAAACTCATGACCTCACACTTGCCAGGCAAGCATATTGAAAACTGGGTTAAATAACCCTACATTACTGCAGACTGATGAGGCCTGCAATCTCCCAAGCGAGTGGACAGTGAGGCTTAAATAAATGATGAGACAAAAGAAATGATTTCAGGGCTCCAGAAGGGACTAACTCTTACAGCTTCTTTTCCCTGGGTTAGCCAAAGACTTCTCTGGGCGGCCCGTATTTATTTGGTTTTCAAACAAAGGAAGAGGAGACTCAAGAAAGCACGGGAATCTCTCGGGACCTTGGGAGAATTTTCCAAGTAGTAAATTACGTCAGACAGAACAACCTTACCTTTGGGTTGGTACTGTAGGAGTGTGGAGCCTGTGGCTGGTTGGAGCCAGACGCCTCAGCTTCAGTCTTGTCAGAAAATTGCCTAAGCTTCAGAAACTCACAAGTAAACTCAGAAAGCCGATTGGTAATACTAAATCCTGCTCAGAGCCACTTTGTAGTGGCCCCCAACACAAGCGCTTGTGCCACTGAGCTACATCCCTAGTCCTTCCCTTATTTGAAATCAGAAAGCCAAGTCCTCAACAGAGTACTAGTTATGTGTTTGTTTCTTCTGTAGCAGTGTTAGCTCTTTGTCATTGCCACATTAAAAATTAGAAACCTCCTTGTGTTCCTTTGAGCCTTCTGAAAGGGAAAGAGAAATTACAATTCCTACATTCATTCATAATGCAGGGGTAGGCAATAGCAAGGAGCCAACTAAGTAAACGTTAGCAGCTTAGAATTTACCAACAACCCTCTTTTTCCCCTCGCAATCCACAATTAGGAGAAAGCTTTTGGAGCGGCTGGAGAAACAATTGTTGTTGAAGAACTTCTTGAAGGAGAAGAAGTGTCTGTATGTATGTTTTATCTTTTTGGGTTTTACACCTTGTAAGAACTTGGTACTTGATCAGTTACACAAACACACGCCCCACTGGTGCCAAAAAAAATCCTGATCTATTGCTGTTGCTTCATCTAGAAACATAAACAAGCATCAGTTACAAATGAATAAATTAACATTTAGGATGCAAACAAAAAAATTTTTCTTTTCTTAATCATCCTCAGTCTGTTAATACTATGCACATGCATTTGTGGTGGTTTTTTTTGTTTGTTTTTGTTTTGTCTTTTTCAGAAAAGGTCTCACTATGCAGTTCATGCTGGCGTTGAGCTCACCTTGTACCCCAGCCTGGACTCGAGCTCGCAAAGATTACAGCCATGTACTACCATACCCAGCTGCACGTGCATTTATACCACACAGTATGCGGGGCTTCTAAAAGCATTTATGCTGTTTCTTTCAGCTGTAGTTTATTATACAGTAAATAGTGAATTAAAGCCACCTTAAAATAAAGTTTTACTGCCAAAAGCTTCATGGTCAGAAAGATTAAAATAGATTTAAAAAACAAAGCCAGATGTGGTGGCACATGCCTCTAATCCTCGCACTAGAGGCTGAGGCAGGAGGATTGTGAGTTCCAGGCCAGCCTGAACTGCAAGTGGGACCCTGTCTAAAAAAGAGAAACAAACAAACAAAAAATTATAGATCCTGTACAAGTTGAGCATATAAGATCTTATGATTCTTGATGTGTGTGTAGCTTGGGGTTACTGAACATTTCAATAAGTTTTCCATTAATAACAAAAAAATCCAAGAAGAGTGAAGGTACATATAATTCACCATCTGAAGTAACTTTGTATACTTTTTGGCATTAACAAAGAGGGCTGTTTTCTTCATAGTGTTTGTGTTTCACCGATGGGAGGACCGTGGTCCCCATGCCCCCAGCTCAGGACCATAAGCGATTACTGGAAGGAGACCTCGGGCCCAACACAGGAGGAATGGGAGCCTATTGTCCAGCACCCCAGGTACTTTCCAGGGGCTCTCTGTTTAACTTCAGTAGGAATTCTCAGAAAGCTCTTAGATAATACTTTGGTTCGGTTAGGTTTGGTTTGGTTTGGTTTGGGGTTTTTTGTTTCTGCAAATTCTGATAATCAATTTGATTATGTATTTCTCTTTAAGATAGTCTCCTGTCTTGTTTCCTAGGCTGCCCTCAAATTTGCAGTCCTTATCCTTCCAAATAGCTAGGATTACAGACATGTGTTCAATGGAAAGTATCTCTCTGTTCTTTAAAATTAATCTTTTCTCAGAAGGTTTGAATAACTTAAAACAGCCAAACTAATTTCTTTTTTTTTTTTTTTTTTTGAGACAGGGTCTCACAGTACGGTTCAGGCTGGCCTTGAGCTCACTTTGTAGCTCAGCCTGGTCTCCCACTCACAATGATCCTCCTGCCACAGCCTCCCCTACTGCTGGGATTACAGGCATACGCCACCACACCTGGCATAGCCAAACTAATTTCAAACCAGTCTAGAGTACAGAGAGGATTAGGTAGATCTTCCTATCCCTTCCTATGAGGTTTTGTTTTGTTTTTGGTACCAGGAATTAAACTCACAATCTCATGCTTATTAAGTGGGCACTGTGCTACTGAGCTATATCGCTAGCTCTATCCCTTCCTTTCTATTCCAGACTTTTAATCCATAGAATTTATTAGATTAGAAAATTTTCATTGTTTCAGGCATAACACATTTTATAGGTGGTCAGGTGGGGGGTCAATTTAGGAAGCAGGACAGAGCACTAGTCTATCAACATTCTTTAAAACTGATGTTTTCAATAAATTCTTGATGGGGTCATTATGGGGAATTTTAAAGCTTAAGAAGTTAAAGTGTTCACCCTTTCTCACGTAGCAAAAACATAGTAGTTTTCATTTTTAAAGTATTTCTGGCCAACCATGGTTGCACACACTTGTAATCCCAGCACTCAGGAGGCTAAGGCAGGAGGGTCACTGCAAAGGCCAGCGTGGCCACATAGTGAAGGCCAACCTGAAGTACACAGTGAGACCCTTTCTCAAAAAAACTAAAAAGCCAGGCATGGTGACATATGTCTGCAATCCCAGCACTCAAGAGACTGAGGCATATAGTTGTAAGTTTGAGACCAGCCAGAGCTACAAAGTGAGCTCAAGGCCAGCCTGAACTGCATAGCAAGACTCTGTCTCAAAAAGATAAAAAATAAATGAACGAGTGAGTGAATAAATAAAGAGGGGCATGATGGCGCATGCCTGTCATCCCAGCACTAGGGAGGTTGGGGGAGGGGTTCTTTGCAAGTTTAAGACCTCCCTGGGCTAGAAAGTGAGTTCAAGCCCAGCCTGAACTGCATATCGAGACCCTGTTTCAAAAAAAAGATAAGTCAATCAATAAATGTATTTCTCTACATTCCCCAGGTTTCTAAGGATTTGTTACTAAAAATTAAAAATACTGTTCTTCAGAGGACAGTAGATGGCATGCAGCAAGAGGGCACGCCATACATGGGTAAGCACTTTGGTGTCATCACAGGCAGCATTTTAGTGTGACTTTCTGTTAAAACTTCTCCGCTTTCTTTCTTTCTGTCACCTCAAAACTGGCACCGTTGTGATGCTTAATCGTTGTTCTAAAACCTCAAGTATAAAAGTTTGTGTTCTGTGTTTTATAGTCAAAATATAATGTCACCACTGATTTCTTTTCTTCCCCCTCTGTGTCTCCACCTTTTTTAAAAAAGGAGTTCTGTATGCTGGTATAATGCTGACGAAAGACGGCCCAAAAGTCCTGGAGTTCAATTGCCGCTTCGGTGACCCAGAGTGCCAAGTGGGTAACCACAGTGAAAGATACTAATGTATTGTTTTGTGCAAGATGTGTGTTTTAATGTTAGGATTTTTCAACCTTGAAATAATTACCTTTGAGAAACTCAAGGAAATTCTGCTAGGAACCCAGTGAATAAAATGTTTCAAGAAAACTAAAAGTCACTGAGGGCATGGTTGGCACGCCTGTAATCCCACCACTCGGGAGGCTGAGGTGGGAGTATTGGCAAGAGTTTGAGGCCAGCCTGGGCTATATAGTGAGTTCAAGGTCAGCCTGAGCTACAGCACAAGACACTGTCTCAAAAAAACAAAACAGAAAATTTAAATTCATCTCATGGGTCATTTTGATTGTTTCTATAGGTAATTCTCCCACTTCTTAAAAGTGATCTTTATGAAGTGATTCAGTCTACTTTCGATGGCCTGCTGGGTGCATCTCTGCCCATTTGGCTAGAAAACCACACTGCAGTGACGGTCGTCATGGCAAGTGAAGGTTATCCTGGAGCCTACGCCAAGGGCGCAGAGATAACAGGTGAAGGTGGGGACTGCGGTTGGACTACAGTGTGACAGTGACTGGTTGCGCAGCAGGCTTCCCTCCCACACAGACGGATGCAGAGCATCAGAAACCTCTCCAGGGTCCTTAACCACATTGCCTATTAGGTATATGTGTTCACATCCTGAAAACTGCAAGACTTAAGTCCTGTCGTCATCTCCTCGTCTGCGTAACAGCACGATGCACCTACACACATTTTCAGAGGCCCCCACAGTAGCCTTTCACCTCCACCAGCCCAGAGCCAGGAGAGGGCTGGGCTGCGTGAAAGGCAGAGGAGCACTAGTGCCAACCACATCCCAGAGCAGTGTGCGGTAGAAGCTCTCGGAGCGTCACACGTATGCAGCGCCTGTGCCTGTGCCTTCCTAGTCCACGGTGTACCCCACAGGCATTCAGATCGCAGACTTCAGATAGCTTCTTAAAAGTACAGCTTTCTCTTCCCCCTTATTCTTTACAGGAATTGAGGCAGCTAGTTAAATGGTGTAAAGCTGTTTCTAAATGCCAAATAAACTCCTGTGCAATAAGCCCAAAGACAGACTTCTCTGACCCATAGCAGTCTATAGTTTTGCCCCTTGTGGTACTCTAGTAATGTGTTTGAGGCCAGGCTTGTTAGCACATGCCTGTAATCCCAACACGTGGAAGGCTGAGGCAGGAGGATTGCTAGGAGTTCAGCGCCAGTCTAGGAGATGTAGGAAACTCAAGGTCAGCCTGAATTACATAGTGAGGCTGTCTCAAAAGAAAAAATTCAAATCAAATTGTGTCCTAAAATGTTACAGTTCTTGCATAACAAAAAGATTACTTATGTATGTTTTAACTTATAATATGTTTTGCATGACAGTAACCCTGTTGACTATCTTTAAAATAAAGAAAGCAATTGTACTTGCACAACTATAATAAAGAAAAAGAAGTCCTCTGACTCTTAAGAGATGTGATCAAATGCAGGATTTATTTATTGCTGTTTAGGTTTTATATCTTTTACTTCAGTTTTTTTCAAAACCAGGAGTCAAACTTAGGACCTTGCACTTAGGAAAATTCCTTTATACTTTTACTTGTTGTCTTTACTTTTGTCTGCCTCACTTTATAGCTCAGACTGGCTTTGAGCTCACTTTGGAGCCCAGGCTGGTCTTGAACTCATGACGATCCTCCTGTGTCAGCCTCCCAAGTGCTGGGATTACAGCCAGGCACCACCACAGCCAGCTACGTTGTACTTCTAAGTCTAAAGTCATTCAGACTTTGGCTTCTCCCTGCTCCCTTTTGTTTTTCTCTCCTCATTGACATCGTGTTTTTATGAGATTTACCATAGCACAGAGTTCTAAGAACATAGCTGTCGTTCTCAAATAGAAGAGACTGTCTTGGGCCAGGCATGGTGGTGCACGCCTGTAATCCCAGCACCCGAGAGTCTGAGACAGGAGGATCGTTGCAAGTTTGAGACCAGCTTGAGCTACAAAATGAGCTCAAGGCCAGCCTGAACTGCATAGTGAGACCCTGTCTCAAGAAGACATACTCAAAAAAAAGAAGAAAAAGAGACTGTTTAGGCTCAGGGATGTGTAGCACACCACCTGCCTGGCAAGTGCAAGGTCCCAATTTCAATTCCTACTACCAAAAAAGAAGAGACTGTTTTTAGGAGAAATTAATTTGCCCTAATTCCTGCCTCATAATTTTTAAAAGGGGGGACTAGATTGTATAGCTCTGGAGTAGTGGCTCTGAGTTCAGTCCTTTAGTATCGCAAAAAGAAAAACATTGAGAATGATAAATATTTATTTCAGATCATGCATCAAATCTGCTCTCTTGCAGGTTTTCCTGAGGCCCAAGCTTTAGGACTGGAGGTGTTCCACGCAGGCACTGCCCTCAGTGGTGGGAAAGTGGTGACCAGTGGGGGCAGAGTCCTTACTGTGACAGCTGTCCGGGAAAATCTCAGATCAGCTCTTGAGGAAGCCAGGAAAGGCCTCGCCGCTATAAAGTTTGAGGGAGCGGTTTATAGGAAGGACATCGGCTTTCGCGCCCTAGCCTTCCTCCGGCAGCCCAGGTAAAAGTCTCCTTCCAAGGCAGCAGTTAAGGTGCTTTTCTAGAACTGCCCTAGGTGGCTCTGCAGGAAACTCTGCCAGTCCTATGCCATTCATTCTATTCTGTATTATTTTTTCTTTGTGGGATTGATCTGATCTTGATTTATATTTGAGTCAAAAACTATAGCAGTATGGAAATTAAATGGAAAAACTTGAAGGTAGCTCTTTATCTTTGAAAAGTTTTTATTCCTTGTGTTATCACAGAATATTACTGTGTTGAGTCGAGCTGTTAGTTTTGCCCAAGAACTCAAGATGAGACTCTTGGTCACCTGATTTTCTAACCTGATCTGATGACCATGAAAACAGTGGCAGTCATCATTTTGCACTGTATTTTTATGTTACTGACATGCTTTTTTGACCTCTTAATGGATTTGTTAGTTTACATGTATAACTATTCCCTGTAAATTCAATAAACTACTCATAGTGTGTTTCATTTCTTCTTTGTCTTTTGGTTTTTTGATGGGGCTTTTTGTTTGTTTTTGAGGCAGGGTCTCATGTGATTCACCCTGGCCTTGAGGTATATAGCCCAAACTGGCTTCAAACTTGAAGCTGTCCTGCCTCAGCCTCCTGAGTGCTAGGATTACAGTCGTGAACCATCATGCCTATTGTTTCTTAAGAATATATCACATTAGCAGGGGGAGGTGGCTAGTGAGTTCAAAGCTAGTCTGAACTGCATAGTGTGACCCCGTCTCAAAAACAAAACAGTATATCACCTTTACTGCTTTGCATTTTTAAATTCGTCCATGAGTGATATATTTTATCGTTTTTTAAATGATATATAGATATAGATATATAGTTGTTTGTTTTTTGAGACACAGTCTCACTATGTAGTTCAGGCTGTCTTTGACTCACTTTGTGTAGCCCAGGCTGGCCTGGAACTCACAGAGATCCTCCTGCCTTAGCCTCCCCATATGCTGGGATTACAGGTGCACACACCCATACGCAGCCCGAATAATGTATTTTAGAACAAAAGAAATACTTTAAGCCAGGCATGGTGGTGCACATCTTTAATCCCTAGCACTCAGGAGGCTGAGGCAGGAGGATCATTGTGAGTTTAAGACCAGCCTAGGCTACAAAGTGAGCTCAAGGTCAGCCTGAACTGCATAGTGAGACCCTGTCTCAAAAGCTAAAAAAAAAAAAAAAAAAGAAATAATTTAGTAATTTAATTCAAACTGTTCTACTAGAGGCTTTTTTTTTTTTTTTTTTTTTTTTGGTACCAGGAATCAAACTCAGGACCTTGTACTTGACAGGCAGGCACTGCACTGCTGAGGTACATCCCTGGCCCAAGAGACAAATTTTCAGTAGTCAGTAACAATAGAATGCCATCGAGAAATTTTATTTTTCATTTAAAAGTGACGACACTACTGAGAAATAACCTGTGTCAGGGTACTGTGATCTTTGTTTTACTGTTTTTTCACAGTACTGGGGATTAATCCCAGGCCCTTCGCACTGAGCTCTATGCCCACCGCACTTCGCCTTTCCTTTTTGAGATGGGGTCTCAATAAGTGGAAACTGCTCAAGCTGGGCTTGAACTTACGAATCTCCTGTTCTAGCTTCCCAGGTGCACCACTATACCTGAGAAGCCGAAATGCTTCTGGCTAACACTTCTTAGCCACTACTGGCTAAGTACTCTAGTCTTAATTTTAGTTTGAGTTCTTTAATTTTTGGTTTGGTTTGGTTTGGTTTTTTGTTTTGTTTTGTACTGGGAATCAAACTGAAGGCCTTGCACTACCAGAGGCGCTGATCGCTGTGCACTGAGCTGCATCTCAGTCCAGGTTGAGTTCTTTCAATCCAAGGTGAAGAGAACATGATGCTGCAGCACCGTTTGCCACCTCAGTGTTTTAAACCAGCCAGTCTTAGTTTCCTGCCTGCGAGTGACGGGTGCCCCTGACCGGAGTAACCACCAGCGCTCACTAGCCGCACCCTGGCCGCTTGTTTGAACAGAGCTTAGCATGCATGTGCACCTGTCACTGCACCCAGCAAGCCGGCGTTCGCATCTTTGCAACGCTACTGAATTTGCAGTTGTTCTCAAACTTCCTTTTGTAAAATGCTGCATTCTGAGTGTCATGACCAGGTCTTGCTTTTCTTCCTAAAACGTGTTTCTCACTGTTCTCAGCTGTAAGGAAACTGGTATGGGTATGAATTTGTCTTGTTGCAATAAGAACTTGGTTTGATTATTTAGGAATGTCTTAAATTTTTTGTTTGGTTTTAATTTTTTGTTTTGTGACACTGAGAGATTGAACCTGGGAGTGTGCTACCACTGAGCTTCAGACCCTCAGCCCCTTTTGGTTTGGGTTTTTTTGTTGTTGTTGTTTTTTTTTTTTTTTTTTGGTTTTTTTTTTTTTTTTTTTTTTTTTTTTTTTTTTTTTTTTTTTTTTTTTTTGGGTTTTTTTGTCTTTGTGAGACAGGAGTCTTACTGTGTAGTTTAGGCTGATCTTGAACTCACTTTGTACCCCAAGCTGGTCTTGAACTCGCAACAATCCTCCTGCTGTAGCCTCCGAGTGCTGCGATTCTAGGCTTGCACCACCACACCCAGCTTTGTGTTTTAAATTTTGAAACTGGGTCTCACCTACTGGCCCAAGCTGGACTTAAACTTATTTGTCTTTGTTTTCTTTTGTTTATTGGAGACAAGGTCTTGCTGTGCAGTTATGTAACATAGGTTGGCCTTGAACTCACTGCAATCCTCTGCCTCAGCCTCACAAGTCCTGGAATTACAGGGTTGCACCTGGCTTTGGATTTGAACTTGTGATCCTCCTACTTAAGCCTAAATGCTGCGATTACAGGTGTACACCCTGACACCCAGCCAGAATGTGCACTGTCCCTGTAACCCTACTTTGCGTTTTTCTCATGCATACTAGGCAAGTGCTCTGCCTCGGAGCTGGGCCCTCCAGCTTGTGTTTTCACCTTTTAACTGCCCATCCCAAAATTGAACCAAGAAAAGTAGCAGCAAAATATCATTATATTGAAAATCAGCATGATGTGGTGGGGCTTGGTGGCACACGCCTATAACTCCAGCCTGGGCTACAAAGTTGGTTCAAGGACAGCCTGAACTATGTAGCAAAGAAGGGAAAAAAAAAAATTAGCATGGTGGTTGCTAAGGGCTAGAGAGGAAAATGTAAACTGCATGATTCTGGCTCTTTTTATTTTATTTTATTTTTTTTGAGATAGGGTCTCACTGTGCAGTTCAGGTTAGCCTTGAAAGCTCACTTTGTAGCCCAGGCTGGCCTCAAACTTGCAACAATCCTCCTGCCTCAGCCTCATGGCCTCATGGAGATGGATGATGCTGTTTGGTGCCTCACATGAATATTTAATACCCGTGAACTACATACTTGATGTGGTAGATTGCATTTGTATTTTACCATGATGAAAATTTTCTTTAAAATTCAAATGTATTTCGTAGCCTGTGAGAAATATTTTTGAAAGAAGAAAGTGTTTAGGACACTGGATGGTTCTCAATAGGTGGTGCAGTAGAGTCGACTAACACTGCAATTCGCAGGGCCTCCCCAAGACCGGTTCAGTGGTAATCTGTATGGATAGGCTCTAGGCAGTGAGTGTTTAAAAATACCTTAGCAGATGTGAAAAGCACTTAGATGTCTTCTATTTTACAATATGATTTTTAAAATTAAATGAACGTGCCCAGCATTGTGGTGATTCTTAGTTGTCATTTTCATCTCCTTAGGGGGCTGACCTATAAGGGCTCTGGGGTAGACATTGAAGCTGGAAACACGCTGGTTAAGAAAATTCAGCCTTTAGCAAAAGCTACCTCCAGACCTGGTATGTCAGATTCTAACTCTTAATTTTCATGAGTACTATTATTTGCTAATTTATTCGCTTTAACAGATACTGTAAATTGATCTGGGCTTTATATTTAACTGGGGGAGATTTGCCAAGTCAGCGCCATGTTCCTCATAAGTCTTACCCTACTAACACCAAACCCGTAATCTTCTGCCTTCCTGTCCCTTAGGGAACACATTTCTTATCTGAGGTATTACTGTTTCCCTGGTCAGTTCTTTGAGTACATGGTATTTTCCTGTTCCCCAAAAAGACAGCTCCTATGATAGTCATGAACAAATGGCCAGAGTATCATGTTTCACTAAAACTTTTTTTTTTTTCCGGTACCGGAGATCGAACTCAGGACCTTGCGCTTGCCAGGCAAGCGCTTATGCCACTGAGCTATACCCCCAGCCCCCCCACTAAAACATTAAACTACAGCAAGTAATTAGAGTTCTGTCTGACAGGCTGTGATGTTGATCTTGGAGGTTTTGCTGGCCTTTTTGATTTGAAAGCAGCTGGTTTCAGAGATCCTCTTCTGGCCTCTGGGACAGATGGTGTTGGGACTAAACTGAAGGTAACCAGACAATGTTGTGAATAAAGGCTTTTTGTGAAAGAGGGAATTACTGTTTATGAAGTACCTATTTTTTTTTCTCTTTACATGTATAAACTGAAAAGAATCGCACCAAGTAACCACACATTTTAGCCATATGGCTGAAATGTATACACATTGTATATATAACAGCTGAATATTTTTGAGACTATATCTGGGTAGAAGAGTATTAAAAAGGATACTTTGGACCAAATCACTTACCAGAATTCAGTGTTCTTTTCTTTGGAGTGTTACGAACAGCTACCAGAGTCAGTGGTACTGACAGCCTCTGAATAAATTGGTGCGATAAGGTGTAGAGCTGCCTCTCTGACATGGGTGTTCATCTTGTCCTTCTGTAGATCGCCCAGTTGTGCAATAAACACAGCACCATTGGTCAAGATCTGGTCGCGATGTGTGTGAACGATATTCTGGCACAAGGAGCAGAGCCTCTCTTCTTCCTTGATTATTTTTCCTGTGGAAAACTTGACCTGAGTACAACCGAAGCTGTTGTTGCTGGAGTGGCTGAGGCTTGTAAACAAGCTGGGTGCGCTCTCCTGGGTACGGTCATTCTAGCCACGAGTCTTTCTCTTTACTGTACGTTAATCTTGTATGTAAATGTAACCGGTGCCAGTAGAGCTAGTAGGAGAGAGAGTGTATCAGAAGGTGTGGCAAGTGAAATGCAGATAAAACTCCCTGAGTTAATCTTAGACCCAGGTGTTTTGTCCACTGGGCCCACCCTCCTAACCCATCAGGCGGGCTTGGGTCATTTCCTCCCTACTGGCACCACAGCAGAGCAAATGGGTTCCTGCCCTTCTGGATATTAAACCAGAAATGATATAAATAAGAAAATGTAGCTGAGTTTGCTAGAAATACTGCCTAACTATATGTGAGATTTTTTTTTAGCAGAATGAATTTGTATGTAGTGGACCAAAGAGTAAAACTGCTCTTTCCTTGTTACTATTTCTTTGCTTTTGTCTTTAGACAGGTCTCATTACATATTTCAGACTGGCCTTGCACTCGAGATGTAGCCTGCTACGGTAGCCTCAGACTCATTGTGCCCCTTCTGCACTGAATGAATGGCAAGGTCTTGCTGTGTAGTTCAGTGTGGCCTCAAACTTGCAGCGATCCTGGGGCCTCGGCTTCCTGAGCGCTGGGATTGTAGGTGTGCACCACCACTCCTGGCTCATTACTATTTCTATAGCCAAGTCTGACACAAAAGCCAAAGAGTGCCCCTGAACCATCTTCTGGAGCACAGTTTCTCATTTGGATTTTCCCTGCCTCTACTTTCTGTCTTCACATGATGTCATAAAACACTGTGCAGCTGGGCATGGTGCCACACACCTGTAATCCCAGCACTCAGGAGGCTGAGGCAGGAGGATTGCCGTGAGTTTAAGGCCAGCCTGACACAAGACCGTGTGTGTGTGTGTGTGTGTGTGTGTGTGTGTGTGTGTTTTACATATATAATACTCTGGATAAGGGCATTTGGAGTTGGGCCGTCCTGATGGAAAATGGAGTGAATATAAAAGTCAAATGTATATGAAAGTATGAAAGCATTTTTTGAAACTAAACTGCTGTAGAAATGTTATACTCACTGAACATTCACCATTTGAAAGCAGTAATGTTTGGAGGCTTTATACCCAGGTTTGCATGGGTATGATCTTGTCCCACCCTTTGCAGGAGTCAGTGCTGTCTGCCCTGAAATCATTCTTGGTTAAATGTTCAGTTAGGCATCTGATAAAGTACAGGGTAAAGCCACATGTTTAATTGTTCATGCTGAGTAGCTTGTGCCACTCTTTCCTAAGCAGATTTATAAATACCATGTGGTTTCTTTGCTCTTGTCCTACCCAAACAGGAGGTGAAACGGCAGAAATGCCAGACATGTACCCTCCTGGGGAGTACGACCTAGCGGGTTTTGCTGTGGGTGCCATGGAGCGGGATCAGAAGCTCCCTCGCCTGGAACAGATTAAGGAAGGGGATGCCCTCATTGGAGTAGCCTCCTCTGGTCTTCACAGCAATGGGTTTAGCCTGGTGAGGAAAGTTGTGGCACAGTCTTCACTGGAATACTCCTCTCTAGCACCTCCTGGTTGTGGTGACCAGACTTTAGGTAAGCAGAGGCTCAAGCTGTCCTGCTTAGACGTGTGTGGGCAGCCATTCTGAGGCCTAGGCTCCTAAGTTAAAGCTGGAATGTGGTGAACTACACTAGTCTGTGGTTTGCTGCCTGGACTGTTTTAAATAGACTTGCTTTGTGCAGGCTTACATTCCTCGTTGTCTTCAAGTTGTTTTGCATGTTTTAGCTTTGTATTTGTAGACTAAATTTTTGTCTGATCTTCCCAACCTGCAGGAGACTTACTTCTCACTCCAACCAGAATCTACAGTTCACTATTACCTGTCATACATTCAGGACGTGTCAAGGCTTTTGCCCATATTACTGGTGGAGGACTGCTAGAAAACATTCCCAGAGTCCTCCCTAAGAAGTTTGGGGTGGATTTAGGTAAGATCACTAATGGGAACTTGTACTCAAAAAATCACTGAAGGGGAACTAGGGCTGTGCTTCAACCCCAGGGCCACAAAAAATAATCATAATACTAATAAAGAAACAAAATATACTATGGAGGAAAATCTCCAGGCACCTAGTACTATATATCTGTTACTACACAAGGAAAATTCTTTTTTTTTTTTTTTTAAGACAGGTTCTTGCTATATAGTGCAGGCTGGCTTTGAACTCATTTATGTAGGCCAGGCTGGCCTCAAACTCACAGCAGTCCTGCCTCAGCCTCCCAAGTATGAGATTACAGGCATGTGCCACCACACCCATCTAGAAAATTCTTATTCATGGGAGTTTACTGTATTGTCCATATAGTCCATATTGTCCATATAGTCTGTGGTTTGCCACACACAGCCAAAATGTTCTTAATGTCTCAGGAACCATAAGGTTAAAAAAAAAAACCCTACAAGGCCAGCTATATAGTTTTATATTACACAAAACAGCAGAGTACCCTAGGGAGTCTCTATCTTTGAATGTGTGCATTCTTTTATTCTTAGTGTGAGATCTGGGTAAATCAGACAGCTCACTCTTGTTCCCAGATGCCCATGCCTGGAGGATCCCCAGGGTCTTCTCATGGTTACAGCAGGAAGGGCAGCTGTCTGAAGAAGAGATGGCCAGAACATTTAACTGTGGAATTGGAGCTGCCCTTGTGGTTTCAAAAGATCAGACAGAACACATTCTGAGAGCGATTCAGCAGCACCAGGAGGAGGCCTGGGTGATTGGCAGTGTGGTTGCATGCCCTGAAGGTAATCACTCCTTGTTTGTTTTTAAGCTTATAATCTTAGATAGCACTAAGTGCTGCCTCCCACACTGTCCACACTAGATTTCCAGCCGCAGCCTCTCTCTTTACCCAGGTGGGACATGACATGCCCTCCTGGGGGCGGGTGTGTCCCAGGTGTGCTACAGACACCTTCATTTCCAGCCCAGGCTTTCACATGTGCACAGCTGCCCCCCACAGGGTCTCTTTCCAAAGTAACCTCCCTCCATGCAAGACCGTATGGCTCTACTTCGTGGTTCCACTCGACTCTGGGGTGAGGGAGTGAGGACCTGAGCAGTACTGAGTACCATCTGGGCCCGTGTGGAGTGGACCAGCACTTAGCAGAGCTTGTGGGCCTGATTTCTGTCAGCCTTTCTCCCTTCACTGTGTTAAGCTTCATTCTCAGGCAGGTTATCCAACTATGGGACAGATAAATCCCTCAGCTCCCACTGCAGTAAGAGGGCTTCTTACTACAGCTCACAGCAGGCCTTTAATGGCCTTGCCAGGTGACTTCTGAGGCCAGTAGGTCGTGGCACTATCCTGAGTGGTCATACTGGCAGGAAGGACCACATCCACCATATATCCTTCAGGAAGTTTTGTGGGGTTTTGGGGTGGGCAGGGTGAGGGGGTGGGTGTTTTGTAGTTGTTTTATTTTGGTTTGGTTTGGCTTGGTTTTTAGTTTTTGAGACAGGGTCTTGCTGTATAGTTCAGGCTGGTCTTGAACTCATTACATAGCCCAGGCTGGCCTTGAACTTGCAGGATCCTCCTGCCTCAGCCTTCCAAGTGTTGTGTACCACCACACTCAGCAAGAAAGTTTGTTTATAAATGTATAATGTTAGGTGATACAAAACTCTTTTAGTTGCTCACATAGCTTATTATCAGTGTGAAATATAGTACCTAAGGTTTGCATAAAATACATCTATTTCCTATTCTCCCTGTTAATTTACATTTTCCCTCCCTTGTTCATGGGTACTGTTGAAATGAAGGCTCCCCACGTGTGAAAGTCAAGAATCTGATTGAAGCCATGCAGATTAGTGGGTCGGTGTTGGTGAATGGCTCCCTGAAAACTCATCACCCTACCCAACCTAAAAAGGCGAGAGTGGCTGTCTTGATATCTGGGACAGGTGAGTTGCGCTTCCTCTCTCGGGAATAGAGCACTTCCGTACCCTGCCCTCCCCACTCACCCCGGAGAACAGATGGAAGGGCGTGCCCAGCAGTGGGGTAGGCAGGGGTTGCTCCAGGGCTGATACCTCTTCCTCATTCATAGTTGTTCACTTTTCTTCGGAATTTGAGACTGTTCCCTGACACACAAGTAGAAGACATGAGAAAGATGGTTAAAAAGACAAGTTAGGGAAGGCCAGAAACTCCATGGTTGCTGTGGTAGTTGGAAGTTATTATGTTTAATAGTTCAAGAATAAGAATTTTATGTTTGACCTTTATAGATAGAGAAAATACAACGAGTATTTTATTCTCTCAGATGGATCTAGCATGACTTCATTTGTGCTACAAGTAATATGGCTGTGAACGTTGTAAATACACAGTGTGTTGAGTGGATAGCTGACATTTCTGTAGGTTGCGGTCTGAAAGGTGTGATTGCTTTGCAGGGCAGTTTTAATATTTCAAGATATTTTAGCCCAAGTTGATGGATGATAAAGGAAAAAACTGTTGTAAGGTCCACAGTGGTACATTTTGTTTGATGAGGTTAATTTTCTTGCTTAATCAAGCAGTTATTCCCCATAGTTTTAAAATCATGTGACCCTGTTTTCCTGTAGTGCTGGTTGTTTTGATGGTATCTTGGAGGAATAGTTACGTAGCCTACAACCAAGAATGCCAATTTTTCATTAATCATTCATCCAGCATCCCAAGAGAAAGAGAACTTAAAAGTCTAACACATGTTGACATCCTTTTCCAAGACATTTTTTCCAAAGCTTGACCATTCCTTATCCAGTGTGACACACGCCTCTTTTAAGAAGTGTTAGCTTGTCCCAAGGAAAAAAAAAAGTGTTCGCTCACTTGGCTTTTTCCTGCCTGCCTCTTCAGGGTCAAACCTGCAGGCGCTTATAGACAGCACCCAGGACCCCAACAGCTCTGCCCGCATCACTGTCGTCATTTCCAACAAAGCCGCAGTGGCCGGCTTAAGCAAAGCCGAGAAAGCTGGCATTCCCACCAGAGTAAGTTCCTTGGCGCAGGGCTTTCCTGCAGGCTGTCTGTTTCGTTTTAGCGGCTCTTTCGGTGCAAGGAGCCTCACAGGGCTTCACACATGCAGACAGGGCTGTGGAGCCCTTGGTCTCCGGGCCCGTGTGCTCTGGGTGGGTGCCGGGCTCACCTTTTCGCCTCTGTGTCCCTTCCTCAGTGATGTGTCTCCCACATGTCTTCGTAAGGAAGCGAAATGTGTGTGGGCTGCGTAGAGTTTGCTTTTTCAGTTGTTTTGTAGTTCATTGAAAAGATTGTGCTTATCTTTTTCTATTACAGGTAATTGATCACAAATTATATAAAAATCGAGAAGAATTTGACAGTGCCATTGACCAAGTCCTTGAAGAGTTCTCCACAGACATAGTCTGTCTTGCAGGGTTCATGAGAATTCTGTCTGGCCCCTTTGTTAGAAAATGGGATGGTAAGCAAACTATTTCACATTACAACAGGAAATCAGCCGTAAAAGGACTCCAGGGTAGTCAACTTACAAAAAAAATCCCAGTAGTGAAATATTTACTGTGACATTTACCTTGACAAATCGAGCCAGGTGTGATGGCACAGGCCTATAATCCCAGCACTTGGGAGGCTGAGGCAAGAGGACCCTTGCAAGTTCAAGGCTGGCCTGGGCAATAAAGTGAGTTCAAGATCAGCCTGAACTGCATAATGAAATCCTGTCTCAAAAAGACTAAAAAATAAAAGTAAGACGAGTCATAATTGCATCGCGTTCACTTCAGTCCAAGCAGTGAAGTGAACCAGTGATGATTTATTAGCCTATCAGTTCTAAATTACCTTGCTAATTACTTCTTGTAATTAAGTATCAGAAGACCCTTTCGCTTACTTAGAAGCAATAGACGGTGACCTAGCAAAACATGAGGAGCCATCCTCTTAGAGAGCATAGACCATGGCCGAGAGATGGCATGGGAATTACTGTTACCAGCACATGCCATCTTGTGTTCCACCTTTTTTGCACAAGCTTTGACTCTACTTTGGTTTTCCTCTTTCGCGTACACATTTGAGGGGTAAATGTGTTTTCTCTCCAGGGAGTTTCTTCATGGTAGCTATGGTAAGAGCTCTTGTGTTATCTGGCCAGGTGGACACACAGAACCTGCCAATCCAGCATCTGGCTGGGGTATGGCCACTTTGTAGTGAGAGGTTGAGCTCACAGAGCCTAGGCAAGAACTTGTCACCTCTCTCTAACACCATTACAGCAACAAGCTGAATTTCACTGAGAGCCCTTCCATTCGGCATGGACAGCCTCCATGTCCCTGTCCCTGTCCCTGTAGGTGTCTGTTCAGAGCAGCCCAGCAGCCCGTGGCAGACGTTCCCCGCTGCCACACCCTCTTTGTGTTTTTTGTTTTGCCTTGGTGTACACCTATAATCCTGGCACTCAGGAAACTGAGACGGGAGGATCACGCTGCGTTCAAGGCTGGCCTGAACTACATAGCAAAACCCTGTTTCAAAAACAAAATAAAAGCTGTTCACGTGGTGGCGCACTCCTGTAATCCCAGCACTTGGGAGGCTGAGGCAGGAGGATCGCTTTGAGCCAGCCTGGAGTACATAGTGAGTTTGAGGCCAGCCTGTACTACAAAACAAGATCCTGTCTGCAAAAAATAAATGAATGAATGAATGGATGGATGAATGAATGAATGAATGAATGAATAAAACAAAAGATACAAGACTATTTTTTCTATTTGGTTTTTTTGGAGATAGAGTCTTCCTATGTAGTTCAGGCCGGCCTCGAACTCTGATCCTCCTGCCTCTTTGGACATGAGCTCTATTTCTCTTTCCCTCATTTTTCTGTTTCACAAAGAAAACACCCCCCAGTGATATAACTCTTGCTTATTTCTGAGTCCAGGCAGGAAATTGTAGATTCCTTAAACCATATGCACAGAATACTTAAATGTTCACGCTATGCATTTTTAATTTCTAGGGAAAATGCTCAATATCCACCCATCCCTGCTCCCTTCTTTTAAGGGTTCAAATGCTCATGAGCAAGTCCTGGAAGCTGGAGTCACAATCACTGGGTGCACCGTGCACTTTGTAGCTGTGAGTTTGTCTTTTTCTACTAAGCAGTATTAGTATTTAAATGGAAACCACACTGGTCGGAAGTCGTGCTCAAAATGTTCGCTTCCTTTACAGGAAGATGTAGATGCTGGGCAAATTATTTTACAAGAAGCTGTTCCTGTGAAGAGAGGTGACACCGTTGCAACTTTGTCTGAAAAAGTAAAAGTAGCAGAACATAAAATATTTCCTAAAGCCCTTCAGCTTGTGGCCAGTGGAACCATACGGCTTGGAGAAAACGGCAAGGTCTGTTGGGTCAAAGAAGAATAAAGCCAGTTTTGAAGGAAATACTGCTCTTGCTTGGAGCTTTGTATATGGACTGGGCCCAGAAGAAAAAAGACTTCACTCTTACTTTGTTGGCTATTTTTTTTAATAAATAGATTCATTAAGAACAAGACTGATGTTTTTTTGTTTTTGAAAAAGGGTCTCACTATGTAGTGCAGGCTGCCCTTGAACTCAGGGCGATCTTCCTGCCTCAGCCTCCCAAGTGCTGGATTATAGGCATGCACTGCCGTGCCCAGCTTGTGTAGCATGTGTAAAACAGTGTATCACATCTCATGATCTTTCAGGTTTTCTTGTAGTCACTTTCTCATGGCTGAGACAGCATCTGACAGCCGCACCTTGAGAAGTTTATTTGGGGTCACATTTCAGTAGTGACAACCCTTCCGTGGTTGGCTGACTCTAAGGCAGGGTGGCACAGCCAGCCACAGGCAGAGAGTCAGAGGAGGAGCCAGGAGGGAGATACAGCTTCTGGGTCCCGCCCACAGTGACGGTAGCTTCTGATCAGAGGCCACCTCCTCACAGTAGACCTAAGCCCCATCATCCAGTCTCCATTCAGAAGCCCACTTGGGAGCTCCAGCAGCTTTGGGAAAACATCCATCATGTATCTGGGTCAGAGTTTTTTTTTTTGGTGCCAGGAATCTAACTCAACCTTGCACTTACCAGGCGTGCACTTGTGCCACTGAGCTGTATCTCTGGCCCAAGGACATACTCGTAAGTTAGTCTCAAAATTCCGTTTATTCTCAAGCCAAAGTAGATAACCAAAATTTGTGGGGGGTGTTTTGTTTTGCTTGGAACTGGAAGTAATACTCAGGACCTCAAGCTTGCCAGGCCATCACTGCCAATAAGCTATGTCCATGGTCCTGTGTTTCCTTTATTGGCATAGAACCTAAGACTTTCACACTGAGCTACATCCCTATCCCTTTTATTTTGATCTTTTTGAGACAGGATCTCACTATGTAGTTCAGGCTGACCTTAAACTCACTTTGTAGTGAGTAGGCTGGCCTCAAACTCAGCGATCCTCCTGCCTCAGTCTCCCAAGTGCTAGGATTACAGGTGTGAGCAGCCACACACAGCTTTATATTTTCATTTTCTTAAAGAAGGAAAGGTGTATTTCAGCTCACGGTTGGCAGAGGTTTCAGTCTATTCAGCTGGCTCCAAGGCAGGATGGCAGAGCAGAGGGACATCACAGAGGAAACAGCCTGTGGTGTGGCAGACAGCAGCAGCAGCAAACAACCATATTTTTTGAGAGGAAATCCTGTCACGTTGCCTAGCATAGGATCAAACTTGGAATCTTTCTGCCTCAGCCTCCCAAAGTGCATTGGTTATAGGCATGGGTAACCACACAGGCTTTTAGTCTTCTTACCCTGTTTTTCTAATGAGTATCACCCCAATTTTATATGTTATCTAGCTGGTGATAGATAGATGATAGATAGATAGATAGATAGATAGATAGATTTTTTTTTTTTAAATCTCTTGAGACAGGGTCTCCCTATGCAGTTCAGCTGGCCTTGAGCTCACTTAGTAGCCCAGGCCGGTCTCAAACTTGGAACCATCCTCCTGCCTCAGCCTCCTGAGTGCTGGGATTATATATGCATTTAAGCCACTGTTGCTAAGTATGTGGTGTTACAGTGGGGTAAGGAACCAGCAAAGGTCAATTTTACCACCTTGGTTCTATTCCTATTTTGCCTGCTCCCAAACACATAAAAGTAATCCGAAGTCCTGATAAAGGTTAAGTTCATGTCCTCATTTGTGTCTGTTCTGATGTGAATTGAGACTTCTGTGATTTATTCTGATCCTAACTGGATGCCAAGATTTCTAAGTAACTTGCATTTCTAAGAGATTGATCTTTGCAGAATCATTAAACAGTTCCTGTAAATAGTGGCAGTTTCTGGAGTACAGTGGTTGGATTTTGCTTCACATTTATCCTTTTGTAAATCTCTGGGGGATCGAAGGAGAATTTGGTGACGTGTAGACTCAGGCCTACGACTCCAGGAACACTACTCATCTCCATTTCCTCATCGATGGGAAGTAAGCACACGGCCATCTCACAGTTGTTTGGGTAACTCACTGGAGCACACGTGAAGTGCCAAGAACAGGGGTTGGCCACACCTGGCCCGAGGGCTGCCAGCCATCCTTAGAAGCACTTAAGAAGAAATTTAAAAAAAGCACTTAAGAACCCTGGGGGCACAATGGAGGCACAGCTTACCAGAAAGTTTCAAATCCTCCCTTGGAGTTTAAATTCCACTTGCTGGACATAGTGGTGCATGCATGCCTATCATCCCAGCACTCCGGAGGCTGAGGCAGGAGGAGCGTTACAAGTTTGAGACCAGCCTGGGCTGAGGCAGGAGGATCTCCAAGAATTCAAGGCCAGTCTGAAATACACAGTATCCCTGAGGAGTATCATGCCCCCATGATCCAGTCACCTCCCAAAAGCCCATATAATGAGCAGATGAGGCTTTTGGGAGACATCTGGATGTAAACCATAACACCATGGACTGAACCTGCTGAAATTAAACCAAAATGAGGGCGGAGGATATGTCTCGTTGGCATGGCATCTACCTTGGAAGCACGAGGTCATGAGTTCAATTCCCAGTACCAACAACAAAATTTAAAAACCAAAGTGAACCTCTCCTCCTGAAATTGTGGGGTATTTTGTCCCAGTGAGGGGAAAGCTAATACACCATCCTACTGTTTTACACAATTTTATCCTTCCATATTTTCCTTTACACCTTTTAATTCTCTGTACGCTTCACAGGGCAGCATTTTTTACATACATGTTAAATGCTCAAGTAGATTGGGAGAACTCTCCAGAACAAGAGAGTCTATTGTTTTAGTGGCACATGGTCTTCTCATTTCGTGCAGCTTCCTGACTGACCAATGAGAAAAAGGGTAACCCCAAAGGCCCAGGCTGCAGGGCCCCACCAGCACCAGGGACCGTCATTAGGGTCTACTGGCAAAGTGAGCCTCTGCTGGACCTTTGTTCCATCTCTTTTGACTTTTTTTTTTTTTTTGTCTTTTTGAGACAGGGTCTCACTATGCAGTTCAAGCTGGCCTTGAGCTCACTTTGTAGATCAGGCTGGTCTCAAACTCACAACAATCTTCCTGCCTCAGCCTCCTGAGTGCTGGGATTAGAGGCATGCGCCACCACGTCTGGCTTATCCTAAACATTTATTTCATACTAGTGTGAAACATTTGCCATAATTAATGAACCAACAGCAATATGATTTATCAGCAAAAGTCTGGTTTATTTTAGGGCTCATTCTTTGTGTTATATAGTTCTATGGGCTTTTGCAGATGCGCCCTATATATTTACACCACCGTTACAGTATATCCCACAGCATAATTTTGTATCATTTCTATTTTTCATCCCTTGTCCCCAACTCCAGGCAACCACTGAGTTTTGACAAATTTTAATTGTGATCAAAAACACAAAATGCTAGGTGAGATGGTGTGTGCATTATCCCAGCACTTGAGAGGCTGAGGCAGGAGGATATTTGTGAGTTTAAGACAAGCCTGGGCTACAAAGTGAGCTCAAGGCCAGCCTGAACAGCATAGTGAGACCCTATCTCAAAAAGACAATAAAATATAATAAAGCCCAGACTGGTCAATTTAGCAAGACCCTGTTTCAAAATTTAAAAAATGAAAAATTTAAAGGCCAGCAACTTAGCTCTGGACACTACTGCGTTATAAAGTGCACGCTGCCGTAGAAGTAAATTTTCTCTGGTGTGCAATCTCCGGAACTTTTTTTACCTTGCAAAACACAAACTCTTACTCAGCTATCAGCTTCCCATTTCTCCCTCCCCAACAGGCCCTGTCAACTCCTGTTACACTTTCTATGAGTTTCTGTATTTGTGAGACTTTACATAATTAAAATCACACAGTGTTTGTCTCTTTCTGTCCCCAGCTATTTCACTAAGTCAGCATTCTCCAGGGTCCACCCGTCCAGGTGGTTCATGTTCCATTGTAAATAAATGTCCCACTGTGTTTGCTCCTGCACCCAGCTGGCTACCTTTTGGCAACTGTGAATAGTGCCATTGAAACAGTTAACCCTGTACAAACTGCAATCATGCTCTCACGAAGTTGAAGAACAAGATCTCAGACCAAAAGGAGGGAGTAAGGAGAGTTTTACTGGAAGTAATAAGAAAAAAGTGTGTTGTAGGTGCCCACCTCGAGGGGATTCTGAACGGAAATGCAGGTTGTTTTGTCCTGTTCTACCATGGAGAAACAGTGCAGGAAGAGGCTTCTTCCAAAGGAAAGGAAGTCGGAAGAAGGTGGTAATTTTGTGTGTGCGTGTCTTTTTGAGGCAGGGTCTTGCTATGCAGTTCAGGATGGCCTTCAGCTCACTTTGTAAGCCAGGCTCGCCTCAAACTCCCAACAATCCTCCTGCCTCAGCCTCCCGAGTACTAGGATTGCAGGTGTGCACCACCATGCCTGGTTTAGGTAGTTTAAACTAGGTAGACCAGACTGGCCTCAAACTCCCAGCAATCCTCCTGCCTCAGCCTCCCAAGTGCTGGGATTACAGATGTGCCTCATCGCACCTGGTCTCTGTTTTTATTTTTTGGAGGAGCCACCAGACTGTTTTCCATAGAGTGGCACTATTTGGTATTCTCCCCAACAGTGCACAAGGCTTGGCTTTCTTTGTATCCTCACCAACACTTGTAGTTTTCTGGGAAATTTTTCTTCTTGTTTCTTTTTTTTTTTTTTTTTTTTTTGAGACAGGGTCTCACTATGCAGTACAGATTGGCCATGAACTCTCAGCAATCCTCCTGCCTCAGCCTCCCAAGTGCTAGGGTTACAACTGTGCATCCCCAAACCAGGCCTAGTTGGTATTTTCTTTATTGTTTCTGTGTTATTCTGGGTTCTTTTGTCTTAAAAATAAAATTTAAAAATATGGTCCGTGAAAAACTATAAAAAAAAAAAATAAAAGAAAATGGTGCCAGGCCTCATGGCACCTGTAACCCCAGCATGGGAGGAGGCTGAGGCAGAAGCATTACCATAAGGTCGAGGAAAGCCTGAGCTACATAGTGAGTTCAGAGACAGCCTGAACTATACAGCGAGACCCTGTCTCAAACAAAAAGGGTCGGGGATATAACTCAGCAGCACAGCGCCTGCCTGGCAAGAACAAGGTCCTGCGTTCTATTCCCAGCACCGAAAAAAAAGGTGGGGGGGGAGTTTGAGTAACAAATTGGATTCCTGTGATTATTTTCTGTACTGTTCCACTGAAAATAGCATGGGACATGTGATGGCACACCATCTCACCTGCACTAGGAGGGCTTGGGGGAGGGGACCGCATGGTGGGAGCGTGGTGCTCATCCAAGGATGGGGCACGGATGAGTTCCCAGCTAAATGTGGCGTCAGGAGGTAGGGCCTGTTGGGGGGTCACCACTGGGGCCACCGGAAGGGTGTGTGCCCCTCCTGGGCTCCGTCCTTGACCGCTCCCTATTTCTGCTGCCACGCCGGCAGCTGTGTCTCCTCTGCAGTGCTGTCCCCTTAGAGCCAGCTGCCTGTGGCCTGAAACCTCTGCAAACTGGGAGGCAAATAAACCCTCCTCCTTTACTCTGCTGGTGTCAAATGTTGTGGCTTAGCAAGGAAAAAGTAAGACACAGTTTAGGGTCTTTCTGGGACAGCCCTAATAATAAGGCCTAATAATAAGAGGGTTTTTCAGAGACTATGGGGAGCGGGTATGTTGTCTTCTTTTTTCTTTTTCTTTCTTTCCTTCCTTCCTCCCCTCCCTTCCTCCCCTCCCTCCTTCTTTCCTTCCCTCCCTCCCTCCTTCCCTCCCTCCCTCCTTCCTTTTTTCTTCTGGCAGTGTTGGGGATGAGATCGAGTTTCCCACAAGACAGGCAAGCACTCTATTACTACACCCTTACCCTGACAGGTCAGTGCAAACTGGCCTTCCGAGTTAGTTTTACTACAAAACCAATTTTCTCTACTAAAGTATCAGACTAACAGATTGACAGATTTTTTTTTTTTAGTATGGCCTCACTATAGTGCCCAGGCTGGCCTCAAATTCTGAACTGAGGTGGGATAAAAGAAATAAAAGATATGTAGAAAGGAGACGAGGAAATCATAACTAACTAAAGAGGGCACTTCTAGGGATGGGGAGATAGCTCAGTGGCGCAGCATCAGCCTGGCAACTTGCAGGTCATGAGTTTGATTCCTGGTTACAAAAAAAAAAGGGTTGGGAATATAGCTCTGTGGCAAAAGCTTCTGCCTAGCAAACACAAGGTCCCGAGTTCAATTCCCAGTGCCAAAAAAAAAAAAAAAAAAAAAAGGATCACACTTCCAAGAAGACTGTAACTTCCAGGCCTCAGCTGAAGCCACCCAAGACAGTCCCACAGCAACATTCCATGGCTAGACTGACACTCCCTCCCTGCCAGGCCCATCACTCAAAGACCATTAATAGGCTCAATAAGAAAGTAAGAGGCAGACCTAGCAACTCAGGCCTGCAATCCCAGCACTTTGGAGGCTGAGACAGGAGGATCACGACGAGTTTGAGGCCAGTTTGGGCTACATGGTGAGTTCAAGGTCAACCTGAACTACAGAGTGAGACCGTATCTCAAAAATGAAAAACTAACAAACAAAAAGTAAGCACAGGAACAGGACTCAAAGGAGAAGGTTGAGGGAATCCAGAGACTGTTTTTATAAATCGCCTATCAATCAAAAACAAAAAGCGGCCTGCTGAGACCTGTGAGGGGGCAGGGAGGGCATGCTCTTCCGGACTCTCCTACCCTCTCCAGTGCAGCACAAGTTCCCAGCCGCAAACTGCAAGGCGTCGCACTTCAGGTGCCTGCACTGCACTCTCCCCCGCCTGGCAAGCCCTATTGCAGGTTTGTGTGACCTGCGACGCGACTCCTGCTGCCTGCTTCCTGGCTTGGCTTGCTATTATACAGTCTTAAGTATTTGCAGGTTGGTTGCTAAAATCGACAGTTTGGGAGCAGGAAAGAGGAAACGCTCTGCGTCCTGGCCTTTTTCATCAAACCCTGTGAAGGGTGGGAAAAGCGAAGCGCAGCTGCGCTAGAAGGCGACTTAAGGGAACACGCTGGGGAGATGTGATCGGCTTGGAAACCACGCAGATCTGGGTTTCTGGCTGGCGGATTACACTTGTTCTCTTCTCCAGCAGCCTGCAATTAGGGGGAGGCACATGCATTATTCATAGTTTCAAGGAAGAGAAAGCACTGGAGGCCAGCGTTGCTTACGGGCGGATCACTCCCGAGCTAGAAATGCAAATGAGGCCGCTGGGGTGGGAGAGGGCAATTTGGGCACAGTGCGCTCCCATACATCCTCAGGGCAGCTGGGAAGAAGCAAAGGGCAAATATCCAGATGGATGTGATTCTTCTGTCCTCTACACCCAAATCTTAGGATGTTCTCTTTTTTTGTCTTTTTGAGACAGGGTCTCGCCATGCAGTTCAGGCTGGTGTTGAGCTTACTTTGTAGCCCAGGCTGGTCTCGAACTCACAAAGATCCTCCTGCCTCAGCATCTAAAACTGTTGTGATTATAGGCGTGCCACTACACCCGGCTGGGGTGTTCTTGTATAGTGGGAGTCTCTTATCTGTAGCTTGTTACCCAGGGCCAAGCAGCTCTGAAAATATTATGCAGAAAATTCCAGAAATAAACTAGGTGTGGTGCCTCAGCAGCACTCGGAGGCTGAGGCAGGGGGACTGCCATGAGCTCCAGGCCAGCCTGGGCTATGTAGTGAGTTCAAAGGCAGCCTGAATTGCATAGCAAGACCCTGTCTCAAAAAGACAATAAATAAATAAATAAATAAATAAATAAATAAATAAAACAACTCATCAGTTTTAAATTCCATGCCATGCTAAGTATTGTGGTAAAATCTCTCAGCTTCCTGTTCCATTAGCCTGGGGCATGACTCAGCCCTTTGCCTGGAGCATCCAATCCCTGCACATTGGTTGCTCTATCTCCTGCCCATCAGCTTCCCTGCTGCGCTACTCAGCACTTCCTGTCCTGTAACCCGTATTCTACCTGGCAGAGACCTCCGAGCACCACGGTGTAGCACTGGCCCTGAATACTGCTACAGTCGTTCCACTTTATTACATACTATTGTGGGCCCCTCACTGTGCCTGAGTTACGAACTACACTTTATCAAAGGCATATGTGCGTGGGAAAAGCACAACAGTACATTTAGGCCTCAGTTCTACCCATGGTTTCAGGCATCCCCTTGGGTTCTTGTGTGTGTGTCCCAAGAATAAGGGGGGTATTGGCCTACTTAATCTGGCACTTCTTTTTCTTTTCTTTTTTGTTCCTTTTTTTTTTTCTTTTGTACCAGAGAATCAAACTATTTTGGTTTTTTTTTTGAGATAGAGATTCACTACATAGTTCAGGCTGGTCTTGAGTTCACTTTGTAGCCCAGGCTGGCCCTGAATTCAGTGTTCTTCCTGCCTCAGCCTCCTCCCATGCTGGGGTTACAGGTGCCATGAGGCCTGGCACCACTTTCTTTTTTTTTTTTTTTTTTTTTTTCACGGACCATATTTTTTAAATTTTATTTTTAAGACAAAAGAACCCACAATAACACAGAAAGAATAAAGAAAATACCAAGTTATAGAGAAGATAGTAGGGAATTGGCACTGGATGCCGTATAACCTAATGCTATCTTCATATTTGTTATAACAAAATTAATAAAGGAAATACCGAATTACAGAGGAGACAGCAGGGAACCACCACTAGATGCTGCATTACATAGTGTTGTCTTTGCATTTGTTAACACAAAAACAATAAAGGAAACACCAAATTATAGAGAAGATAGTAGGGGGCCACCACTGGATATTGCATTACATAATGTCATCCCCGCCCCTATCACTCAGTTATATAAATGATGGCTCATTCAATTACTCAATTTTCTCCACTTCACCTCTGTTGTTCTACCACCCTGTCAGTGGTCTTCCCACTGATAATAACTGCACTTTTGGTTTATTTACTCCCTCATGCTCTTACTTTGGGAAGAGACTTGGCGGCTGCTTCTAAATATGCTATATATTACGTGGGTGTACACAAATTGCTAGGGCAGGAGGTGGAGAAGCACCCTTTGGCAAGCCCTCACAGTCATCGGGTGTCTGGTCGGGTAGGCGGGGTTACACAACGAACCACCAGGCTCTGTCAGTGCATCCGTGTCTGTAGGCTCAGGTGACTCTTCAGGGCCATCCTGGGGGCCGGGCAGAGCGCCTGGTACGTTCCTGAGGTGGGTCAGAGCACCTGGCATGTCCAGGGGGCCAGGCAGAGTAAAATTTATTTAGTTATTTATTCCTGTCTCATGAATTGACCATTACATTTCTAAAGTTCTGAAATGGCCAACAGATCATAGAAAGATATCACTTTAGGCTCCTGCATGAAACCAACAGCTTCAGAAAACTACTGGCCTTGATTCAGGGCCATATTTTCACGTTCTTTTAAAGCTGACATTCTCTACTTGAAACTCCCCCTTGATCAACAAGGAATGATCAAAAACTACAGTGAATACTTAAAATTTGAAATGTATTACTGTAAACTGTAAGACATTGCCATTAATCTTGCTAAAATGTTCTCCCCAGTTTGGATACACTCATCCCATTGTTCTTGCCACTTATTGAAGCAGATCTGTAGATTCTCTTGTGTTTTGGAGGTGTGATTAAAACAAATATACTGAATGCTGATGGTGTCATCCATCAAGCAGGGCTGGTGGCGCATGCCTATAATCCCAGCACGCAGGAGACTGAGGCAGGAGGATTGTTGCAAGTTCAAGGCCAGCCTGGGCTACAAAGTGAATTCGAGGCTAGCCTGAACTGCATAGTGAAACCCTGTCAAAAAAAATGCCAAAAAACCCCCACAAAAACCAAAAAAAAGTAGCATCCATCAGAAAGGCAGGCACATAGAAACATTACAGTGTGTCCTGACCCACCTTGTTCACCAGAGCTGCCACCATGCAACTTCTGGCTCTTCTCCAAAGTCAAATGAACATGAAAAGTAAATGTTTTTAACTGATTCAATACACTGAAGCAGCCAGGACAGCATAACTAAAGACATTCAAGAAAAAGGACTTCCAGCCTGGCATGGTGGCATACACCTGTAATCCCAGCATTCTGGAGGCTGAGACAGGAGGATTGTTGTGAGTTTGAGTCCAGCCTGGGCTACATAAGTGAGTCCAAGGCCAACCTGAACTGCCTAGTGAGACCTTGTCTCAAAAAGACCAAAAAAAGGACTTCCAGAACTGCTTTGCAAAGTAGCAAAGTAAGGGAGAGGATTTTTTTTAACTGAAACAGAGTCTCCATAGGCAGTTCAGGCAGAACTTGAACTAACTATGTAGCCAAGGCTAGCCTGGAAATTCTAGCGATTTCCTGCCCCAGTTTCCTAAATGCTGGGCTTACAAATGTGTACCACCACACCCAGCAGAGGGAGGATTTTAAAGGGGAATACTGGCAATGTGGCTTTTACTGTAGCAAATTATTTTTAATTTAAAGGTTAAAAAAAAAAAAAAGACTTCCAGGAAGATGGTGACCGGGTAAGCAGCAAAGAAAGATCCTCCCAGAGGACTGCCACCGAGACACTGGAATATAGCAACACGAGAAAGACAAGAAAGTGAGAAGCGGGTTCCCCAGTCCCAGGAAGGATTTCAAATGAGAACTGAACCCCTCAGAAAGAGCAAACAAGATCCCTCCCAGAGGAAAAGCTCAGGTGGCTGCCATGGCACAGTTAGAGGAAGAGGAGGAGGAGAAAGAAGGAGTCACCACTCCATACACACCCTCGGCCCGCTCCCTCATTCCTACGCTTGCTGTTTTAGCTTTGGAAGCCCATGCTTGCAAGGACCTTCAGACTCGGCCCGAGGAGGGCAGAATTCGGAGAGCTGGGCCAAAACTGGAGCGGAGAAAGTGCAGCCCGGAAAAGAAGCAGTGGCATTTGGGAGATGCTGTTGAACCCAGCTTGACAATCCAAAGGTACAACATTACAACAGTACAACAGTACAAAGGTACAACAGAACCACTAAAGCAGAATGCCCACTCTGCTGCTACCCATTCTAGTCAGAGCCCTGAGGCAAGGTGGAGACAAAGCAACTAGTACTCAGCCTGCCACACCCAGCTCTGTGCCTGCCCTGAGGCTGTGGCCTGCTACCTCTCCCCTGCGAGAGCAACTACCAGCAGAGAGCAGCAGAGAGCAGTGGCAGCAACCCTAGGGCCACAGCAATTCCCGGGGATCCAGCCAATGGACAAACGGGAACTGGAGCACAACATAAGAGTGAGGTGCAGATGGAGGTGGGCCAGATGACCCTGCATCCTTCTCACTCCAACACCAAGCAGGATACATGAGCCGAGTTACCGGGCTCCGGCTCCCACCCTGAACTCCCTCTGGGAGCACCTTGAGACTTGGCGCCCCTCACACCCAAAACATGTACCTGACAGCAATGGGCTGAGTCAGCAGGCTTCAGGACCCACTCGAAACTATTACTATGAGCACAAAGAGGGACTTCATACTACTTGCATATATGAACCTTGTATGAACCCATAGCAACAAGTTATACGAAAAGCAGCAGTTTCGGAGATCGAGAGATGACAACATGCTCTACACAGAAGACCCAAGAAACACCTCCAATTGTCTCCTAGAACTAATAACTAAACTTAGTACACACCCTGGACTAACTCAGTGAGCACGAGTGGGGGAGACCTTATGCTACTAATGCCCAGCATTATAAGTGCGCCCAGTGACCAGCTGTGTAAGGGGTGGTGAGTGGCAGCACTGGAGATTGAGAGGTGGGAGGAGGCAAAGACCTGGAACTAGGGTGCAGACCCAGACCTCTAGCTGGGTGGGGATAGCCTCCAAAGAGTCATAGGGGGCCTGCAGGGAGACACTGGTGGCCTACAAGGGGATCCCAGGGGCCTTGACAGGGAGCTCAGCAGCCCATGGGGGGAAGGGGGTTCCCAGCAGGCTACATGAAAATCCTGAAGACTTGGACCAGGCCCCGGGGCACGTGGCAACAGGGCAGAGCCTGGCAGTGCAGGGGGGGTGGCTACCCTGCAGACCTGACCGGAACCCTGAGGGCCTCAAGGGCTTGTCAGTGGGGTGCTGATCATAGTGTGCCTGGGTCCCTGCCTATGTACCATCATTGAGGTTGGGTGCTTTTCTATCTAGTGCCATAGTAATTTGTGTGCACACATGTACGTTGCAGCATAATTTGAAGCAGCCATATGTCTTCCCAATGTGAGAGCCCAAGGGAATGAATAAAACCCAAAAGTGCAATTATTATCAGAGGGAAGACGACTGATTGGGTGGGAGACCAACGGAGATGAGGGTGGAGAAAATTGTTTGATTAATCATACATGCTTTTAGTTTTCTTTTTGAAATAGGGTCTTGTTATGCAGTTCAGGCTGGCCTTGAGCTCACTTTGTAGCCCAGGCTGGTCTCAAACTCACAAAGATCCTCCTGCCTAAGCCTCCCGAGTACTGGGGTTACAGGCATATGCCACCGCACCCGGCTAATTCACTGTGGGTTTTGATCACACCTCTTAGAGTAGAAAAGGAATTGAAGTGGAATCCAGAGAAGGAAGCATATTCATATGGCTCTAGGAATTGTAATACTGAGAGACACCATTTGCAAACACTGACAGACAATATGTGCTTTCAGGCTGCATGCTGACATTAGTTCACAGGAAGTGTGGATTTTGGTTACTGTGATACCACAATTTACTGGTAACAAGTCAATTTCTCTGCCGTTATCATGGAGCCAGCAAAATAAATAAAACACATAAAATGGAGCCTGTACTTGCTTTACTCATTAGTCAATGTGTGAAATCACAAGCTACCTGGAAGCCCAGGGAGGAAAGGACATACCTTTGCAGTGCTACTCCTCCACTTAGCTAAGTTACTAAATTGCCCAGGCCAGGCTAAATCTTGAGATCCTCCAGCCTCATCCTCTAAAATATGAATCTTGAGCTGTGCAGAGTGGTGCATACCTGTAATCCCAGCACTCGCAGAGGCAGAGGCAGGAAGGTCATCAATTTCCATCCCAGCCTGGGCAGCTGAATGACTCAGCTACACCATGTCTCAAAAAAATTTTTAAAAAAGGCTGGGGAGGTAACTCAGTGCCAAGGTCCTGGGATCAATCCCCAATACCAAAAAAAAGTTATCTCTTTAGATGATGGGCTCTTTCTTCGCATAAGTGAACTGTACAAAAAGGCTTTAGCACCCACCAGACCTGCTGATGGAGGAGTCCTTATGTTGTTCTCAAGGGTATCATTAAGACAATTAGTGAAATTAGAATACTAGCCTGTAGACTGGATAATATTGTATGTGTTAAAAAAAAAAAAGAGAAGCACTCGGGAGGCTGAAGCAGGACTGCCATAACTGAGCTAAATAGTGAGTTCAAGGCCAGCGTGAACTATATAGTGAAACCCTATCCCCTCCTCCACACAAAAAACATAATGTCCTTGCTTTTAGGAGATAAATTGTGGAGGAATGGGTAAAGGGACACGATATAGATATATGCAATTAACATTCATTTAATTGTTTGTTTATTTATTTGAGACAGGGTCTCGCTATGTAGTGCAGGCTGGCCTTGAACTTACTATGTTGCCTAGGCTGGCCTCAAACTCACAGTGATCCTCCTGCCTCAGCCTCAAAGTGCTGGCATTATAGGCATGCACCACCACACCCAGTATGCAATGTTTTAAAATTTTTTTGTCTTTTTGAGACAAAGTCTCACTTTGCAGTTCAGGCTGGCCTTAAACTCACTTTGTAGCCCAGGCTGGTCTCAAACTCATGACGATCCTCCTGCCTCAGTCTCCCAAGTGCTGGGATTACAGGCCTGTGCCAACACGCCTGGCCCTACTATGCAATTAATTTTTAAATTACTCAGTAAAAATGACACACATTTAGGCAGAGAATAGTAAGGCAAATGTGTCAACTTTTGGCAGCTGAGACAATGCCAGCAATACCTATCTCCATGCATGTGGAAATGTGCACCAATGGGCTGCATGAGATGGTAATACAGCTGAAAATCCCCATCAGCTAGTGACGTCGCTGCTGTCGTCACACCAAAGCACAACAGTGATGCTGGTGGAAACAGACTTATTGTGCTGCCAGCTCTGTAAATATACCGCACATGCAATCGTACACACTACGCAAGACTAGATCCTTGCGACAAATGACTGCTTTATGTATTTACCGTAATACCCTTGTTACCAGGACTATACAGGAGACTCCCTTTACTTATGAAAAAAAAATGTTTAAAAAGTCTGCATGTGCATCCCAATGCCACGTTTCATAGGCGGCAGCTTTCTCCACCTGTGTGTATCATGTCCTGTGCTGGCGTGGAGACGCCCTGACAAGTGACAGACCTGTTTATCCTTTAGGTTTCAGCAAAGAGGAAATCACTGTATTTCTCGGGATGTTTCCCCACCATCACAGCATGAGCTGGTTCCCACTTGGTAGCTCCAAGTGCCCGATTTTGGAAAATGATTGTATTGTTTATAGCTCATAAGCTTAGAAACACTAGTGCTCTTTTCTGGCTTCTTTTAGGAGGTACAGCGGAAACAAAAAGTACTGCTTTATGTGCCAGGTCTGCGCCAACTCGTTTACAAACTGTGTAATTCTCACGGAAGCAAAAGCCCAAAACAAACCAAACTGAGTCCAATGCAGTGATTATTTCACCATATGTAAATGGAAAAATAATAGTATTTACCCCACACAGCTGTTGTAAAAAGTTCAAGAACATACGTAAAGCACTTAGTATCGGGTCTGGCAAATGCTAAGTGTTAAATATGCAATTTCCTATTTATTGGTGCCCCCATTTTAAAGATAGGCAAACAAGTATCTTGCCTAAGGCATATAGAAAAGGGAAGAAGCATTGGGGATGTGGCTCAGTGGTAGAGAAAATGGAAGAAAAAGGATTTTACGCCATGTCTGAAAATTCCCAAGTCTCTGCCTTTTTTTTTTTTTTGTCTTTTTGAGTCTCGCTATGCACTTCAGGCACCACCATGCCCTGCAGCTCTCCCTTTTTCTTTAAACACAAACAAAAAGTTACTCCCTTTAGAGCCAATGGTTTAACTGAAGAAGAAAAACTCTTCTTTTTCTTCTCTGGTCAGTCCCCAAGCTCCCACCAATGCCTGGCTATGCAAGGTGCTCACCAAGTGCATGCTAAATAAAGAGATGAGACATTTAGCTAAGTGGTGGAGCAAGCGCATGGACCTGGGTTTGATGCCTAGTACTTTAAAGATTTGCGAAGCTGGTGTGGCAGGGCAAGCCTGGAATCCCAGCATTCGGGAGGCTGAGGCAGGAAGAAAGATCACCTCAAGTTTGAGCCCAGCCTGGGCTACATCAGGAGTTCAAGATCGACCTGAACTACATAGTCTCAAAAAATAAAAACCAGCTTTCTGAGGCTGGGTTTCGTGATCTCCCGCAAGACCACTGCTGTACGCGCGCAGGTGTCCCCCCGCTACAAACCAGAAGAGGCTAGCAAACGTCATCCTCCTCAAAACAGATTACGAAAATCCACTGTCCTGCAAACTGCACACTTCGGAGTCCTAAAGCTGCCCCGGGCATGCCCTCCCATCTCTGTATCAATTTTTAAAATGTTTTTCTTTGAGACAGTCTCCCACGTAGTTCAGGGGGACCTCCTCTCGGGAAGTCTCCTGCCGCAGCCCCAGGCGAGCTGGGACGGCAGCCGCGACCGCGTACTCCACGAGCCGCGACCTCCAGGAGCTGCGACCTCTTCACCGCTTTAGACGAGTCCAACTCCTTCCCACGAGGAGCAGCGCCGCACCTACGGGTGAACTACACTTCCCACAATTCCCAGTCCCACCGGCCGAGCCACCTGCGCTCGGGGAGGGGGAGGAAACGAAGCTGGTTGCTCCGGCATGGGACGTAGCCGCTCCGCATGTCCTTCCTGTGTCCTCCTGGCAAAAGTCCGAAGTAAAGGAGATTACCATTATCCCTGGTAAGGCCTCTGCACTCCGAGGGTCCCCCGCGTGGCGCAGCACATAGTCTAGCCCAGCAGAGACCCAGCCGCCCGCTACCGGAAGGACGAGCAGCGCATGAGCAGAGCGCAGCATGGGGGCGGGGGAACTGCGGAGTCCCTAGCTCGGTTCGGTGAAGGTGAGTAGCTGGCGGGAGGGGATTGTTTCCAGCCCCGGCGATGCTCACCTATAACTACCGCCGTAGATTTAACCACATCATCCCCACCAACTCTACAATCCATGGAACCCAACTGATGCTCTGTTTTAACGTTTATATTTGAAACTCCTACATACAATTAGGTCATTTCAGGATGTCGTTGCCATGATATGTGTACAGTGTTGCATCTCTGTAGGACCATGCATTTGTTTTACTAAGGTGGTTTGAGACAGGATCTCCCTATGTAGCCCAGGCGGGCTCTGAACTTGCGATCCTCCCAGCCTCTGGAGTACTATGCGGTATTAAGGAGGCGTGCCACCACATCTGCCTAAAACCATGCATTTTAATACATAGCCGCGAGTATTTGGGGAGGCGCGTACCTTTCATCTTGGTTTTCCTGGTAATTAGCAAATAGTTTCCCAATGAGCTGTGAGGCTTAAAGGTTTTTGGACCCTTGATTCTGCTCCATCTACTATCACACTAGATATATACTTTCCAGGGTTGTTTCATGTGCATAAGTCTTGTTCCGAGAAAACTACCTGAAATGATGATCCTGACATAGTCAGAAAAAAATGGTGCTGATGAAGTTTATAATATGTTAAAGATACAGTTAAGCAAACATCCTTATTGTGCCCTGACATTAACTTTTTTTTTTTTTTTTTTTTGGTCTTTTTGAGACCAGGATTCACTATGCAGTTCAGGGTGGCCTTGAACTCACTTTGTAGCCCAGGCTGGCCTCGAACTCACAGCGATCCTCCTGCCTCAGCCTCCCAAGTGCTGGGGTCACAGGCATGCACCACCATGCCTGGCGACCTTAACTGTTTTGTGAACACCTTGTTAACATGATTTGGTTGACCTGTGTTTTTTCATAAAATGAGAAGATTGGATAGAGTGATGTGTAAGAACTTTCTAGTTCTGAAATTCTGTGGTTAGTGAGGAGTAGAATCCAGATTCTCACAATATGTTAAAGTTAAACATCATCAACCTTCATTTCTCCACTAACTAGTAAAATATAGCTATAAGCGTTTTGGCAGTAGCATCAGAGAAAACTGTACTTGTAATCACACCCTATCTTATTACTGAAAGTAAGAAGGTAATTGATAATACAACTTTGTTCAACATGTTGTTGCTTTATAGATCATTATTATGAACACTGGGTACAATAATGAACACAATGTACACAATGATGGCTCAGATGTTAAGAACTCATCTGATAAATTTTGCACTGATTGTGGATCGAGTGAAAGTGCCTTCCTGTTTTAGTGTCATTAGAAATAGAATGATATCTACCCATAAATCCAAAAAGAAGATCAGAGAATATTATAGGCTGCTGAATCTAGATGAAGGGTGCTCTGTGGAAGATGTCCGGGAATCTTTCCGAAAGCTTGCCAAGCAATACCATCCAGACAGCAGCTCCAGCGCCGCAGACTCTGCAACATTTATAAAGATCGAAGAAGCCTATAGGAATGTGCTTTCCCATGTGATAGAGCAAACAAATGCCAGACAGAATAAAGTGGAAGAAACAGAAGAAGAAGAAGAAAAATTCAAATATAATACACCCCAACACCGCCATTATTTAAGTTTTGAAGGAATTGGCTTTGGGACTCCAAGCCAGCGAGAGAAGCAATACAGGCAATTCAGGGCAGACCGTGCAACTGAGCAAGTGATGGAGTATCGAAAGCAGAAACTGCAAAGGCAGCATTTTGCTGATAGCGTAACTCTTCAAGATGTAAGACAGAGCAGGCAACAGAAGATCACTCAAGCCATAGAGCGTTTAGTGGAGGACCTCATTCAGGAATCAATGGCAAAAGGGGACTTTGACAACCTTAGTGGGAAAGGGAAACCTCTGAAGAAGTTTTCTGGCTGCTCCTATATCGATCCCATGACCCACAACCTGAACCGAATCCTGATAGATAATGGGTACCAGCCAGAGTGGATCCTGCTGCAAAAGGAGATCAGCGATACTATTGAGCAACTCCGCAGGACTGTTTTAGAGTCTAGGAAGAAACTTGGGAATCCAATGACCCCAGCGGAACAAAGACAGTGGAACCAAGTGTGTGAACGGTTTGAGGAAAACATCAGAAAACTGAACAAGCGAATTAATGATTTTAATTTAATTGTTCCCATCCTGACCAGGCAAAAAGTCCATTTTGATGCACGGAAAGAAATTATTAAAGCCCAGAAAATGTATGAGACGCTTATCAAAACAGAAGTCACAGATGAAAGTCCAAATGATATTGGTCAGGGAAAAGAGAAAACCCCTGGGGTCAAAGCAGGTTTTTTAAATTGGATAAATCTGTGGAAATTCATTAAACTATGACCACTGGGATGTTTGCTATCACAGTACCGCCCACGTTCATTTTCAGCTGACAGCAAATGTAAGAGGCTGGGATTGACTGCCCAACCACAAGAGTTTGAGACCTGTGTGCCTCTGTTTTTGTCATGAAACTGATTATACCGCCAGTGATGTGTGAGAAAGAAACTGAGTCAGAAATTTTGAGCCAGCTCTGCTCCTCGGTGTAGCAAAGAAAGGATCTCACTTCTAAAGGAGACAATTTATTTAATCCACCCAGAGTTCATTTGTCAGTAGTCAGGTGAAATGAGCTAGAACTGACATCAGACTTGGAATCATACAAGGTATTTGCAAAGTCTTAGTGTAGCTTTAGGAGCTAATAACTTAGACGCAGTTGCCATTTTCAAACGCAGGTTCTTCACCAACAAAATCCTAAATATGAATTATCAAAGCACGAAACCGACGAAGTGCAGCGGCATGGAACCTACTGAATCTCCGGACGACCTTTCTTTTTTTCTTTCTTTTTTTTTTTTTTTTCCGGTACTGGGGATTGAACTCAGGACCCTGCACTTGCTAGGCAGGCGCTTATTCCACTGAGCTATATCCCCAGCCCCCTCTTTTTTTTTTTTTAGATGACCTTTGTTTTTTACAAGATATGCAGCAGTTCTGCTCCTGAGCTTATGAAAGTTGAAAACTGTTTTAAGCCTTTTAGAACATCTATATGAGCAAAAAACCCGGTTAAGATCAGGAAATTAGTCTGATGGAGTTGCTATATGCTTTTTCATTATAAGACCTTCTCTTTGGGTTACAGAATGAAAAAATGAACAAAAACATCTAGGTTGTACTTTTTCTTGCCTCACTTCATGATCCTTTGGCTGCAGAAATCAATCAGACATGCTAGGTGATTTAGAAATATCCTGTAAGTCTCCCCAGTTAAATCAGATTTGTCAGAGGCTTTTGGGTGATGTGAAAATCCAATTTACTGTCCTAGGACCTCACCTGCTTTAGGGACCCTTTAGTAAATAAAGCCAAGATACAGTATCTGAATTTTCTGCACTTGTATTTGGCTAATGACAAGAGATTGAAATTCAGGAGATTATGATGTCCTGTTGACTTTCAAAAAATCTAATTTTTAGTCAGGTGTCGTGGTATACACTTGTAATTCCAGTACTTGGGAGGCCGAGGCAGGAGGATCACCATGAATTTGAGACTAGCCTGGGCTACATGTTGAGTTCAAGGCCACCCTGAACTGCATAGTAAGACCCTGTCTCGAAGGAAGCAAGAGAGGGAAAAAATTAACTTTTAAAGGAGAAAATTAACTTTTAAAGACTTGGATGATTGCTTTGCTACTGAATGACCACCTAAGAGGAAGTAGAAGGTGAAGAATAACTGCTTTGTTTCTAGAATGCTTTGGTGGGGCTAGCTCAATGGTAGAGTACCTGCTTAGCATGCCTGAGGCCCTGGGTTCAATTCCCAGTACCGCCCCCAGAAAAAAACAATAGAATGCTTTGGCATAGATGTGACTCAGAAACATGGCACCCAACACTCCTGATTGTTTTTTTTTTTTTTTATTTTTTATTTTAGAAACATAAAAGTACAAAAACATATTGACAAACAGACACCCATTATCATAGAAAATAGTACAATCACAACTAATCTATAGACAAGGTGATATGGTCTCAACAGTAGTTGTTGTTTTATCCATTGATATCTTCGAATTGTAGATGTATGGACCCATATACAGACATGC